>JAOXNN020211467.1:0-18244 GCA_028571205.2 Hydropsyche betteni | reverse complement strand
ACTTCCGAAACTGGATCTGAGAGAATCGTCAAATTCAAACTGCAAAATCTTCGCGGCCCAACTCAACATCGAACCACCATCATCACTAAGGATACCAAGTTGGAACGCACAGTTAGCTACGTTAGTGAACCATCCGCCATAAACAGCATGCTTTCTGTGGTTAGCAGCTCCAATCAATAGATGGTGATACTCGCTGATAACTTCCTTCCGTTGGAGAGCAAAGTGCTTCTACAGTCAGCCTACTACAGTCTGATAAATAACAAAGCATACGTCCGGAAGCAGGCCCGTCAAAGCACCAAGATGTCTTCACCAGTGGGCAAAAGATAGCTTCAATGCCAGCCTCAGCTAGTAAAGGAGACCATATTCCTAACCGAAGGTATACCCATAGATAACATCAAGCTACTAAGCTCCTCCAGCTATATCGTATAAAACAACTTCTAACTTGAGACTACTTTGGTAGTAAAATGTAGTCGCTGTGCACTTCTTCGTAAGCAGGAGTACTCAGTGGCTCTGATTGAGCTTAACTTTGTGTGTGAGTGTGGAAGCACCGATTTTCACTTGTTACAGCTCAATGTTAATATGCCATTTCCTATTTGGACTGAGGGTAAAAAGATAATGCCTCAGCAGGGACCACCTCCATACTCTAAGGGAGGAGTAATAAGGGTCATGGGCTGTAATGACTGCTGGAGATTTAAAAATTGCATTCCTTTACAATGTGGATGCCTAAAATGCAAGTTATGTATAGCCAACTCACAGTAGACAGACTGTCTACTGTGCAATTGAGGGAGAGAACACCATAATAAATGATAAAATTCATGGCTAACTATTAATATGTCTATGTACTTTGATTTGTTATCAGTTCTGAGCTCAAACTATTTCATAACTAGATAGATTAATGATTAAAAATATTTAGTTTGTTAAGAATAATATTAGAATTTAGTGATCATCTTTTGTATTTAATTTTTTGTTTCCTTTCCTGAAGTTATTCAATTCCCAACATGAGAGATCAATCCCTACCAACCTATGCACTCCCCGGCTCACATATACAACAACCTAGCCTTATTTCACCTCCAACCGTCAAATTTAACTCTATCTCGGTCTTAGTGTAACTTGCTAGTTTCTGCTGTAGCAAATACCAAGACCTCGATGACCACAACCAAAGTTTAAGGTTTAAAACACTACTGCCAAAATGAAGAAACTCCATTAACTTTAGGTTGTCCATGTTCCCAAGAAGAGAATTAGCCTTCTTGATGGGTATTCAGTCACACGGTGAGTTGACCTCGCCATGCTCTCAATGGACTGATAGATATATACATGATTAAAATAACTGTGAATCAAAGTAGAGTGTACTCTTCAGGTGGATAAGGACTTCCGAACGTAAAACAATATGTATGCTTAGGAACTCTACAACTCTGCCTTACCAGCATAGGTACTATCCTAAGTAACTGTAGAATCATTGAAGTTGTACCACCTATTGTTGGAAGTATTCCTGCAGGTGGCTGTGTAGTGGCCGTAGTCCAGCTACCCTGAATGTTCCACAACCCCACTCAAAACATACGAAGTTTCGAATCGGGTGCCAGATAGAATATGAGAGCTCATGGAAAGGTTAATGGGAAATCTGACTAGTTTGTCTATTTTGACCCCTTTCTACTCAGTATCATACTCAAATCTTTTAAGGTGCATAACCAAAATGCTCGGTAGAAAGCTAATGACTACTTGCCTTGAGCAACTATTAACTTCTAAGTAGACTCTATGTTTACTGTTGCAACCCTAGCAAGTGTAGTCATCTAGGTTCTACTTCTGGGTGAACCTACCCAGCATGCTCATCATATTGTCTTCTGTCTTATCCTTACTAAATGAAAGCTGAATATCCCAGAAAGGGTCGAATGAGTCTAGTGTTTTGGCACATCCACTGCAGGATATTGACGAAGCGAACTGACCACCGAAGAATGTGTTGATATGAGATTGCTAGCGCTCCAGATGTTTCTACCACTGCTCCTGCGACTAAATTAGTTTAGTGGATACCCTTTACACAAGAGAGCTACCTGAGCGCCTAAATGTACTTTTATAATCAACTTTTAAATCATCCCCTAGAAACTCAAGTAGGCATACTAAAAACTATTGGGCATCTTGTTGTTTGTAACCGCCGAACTGATAGTTTCTACTGCCTACTGCAGACTTGAGAGTGGAGGGGCTCTAACTCGAACTGACTGTATTCCGTATAAGTCCTACAAGTTTAGCATAGGCATCCGCCACTTTGCTGTAACCCCTCAGATCGGTCTGGTACTTCCCATTGAGAAAATAGTTATTGAAACTAGGTAGGTTGAACAAGCACTGCAATATTGAGTTTCTAAATCAACTGAAAATTACAGGTAGCATGTGTTCCCTATGTTGTTCAAACCTATCAGACCTATCTTCAGGCTTGACCTTTTCGATGCTTAGTCTTACCGCTGTCTTCTCTCTCTCTACTCCTGGTCTTGCTTTTATTTCTATTTACGGAGCTACTACTACCGCTCCTTATCTCTCAGTCTCCTCAGATCTTCCTCTCTCTGCTTTCTTAACTATTATTGACGATTAGCCTCTTTACGTAACTGCTCTTCCCTCTATTTCTCTTTTATACGTCGAAGTTACTCTTATTTCTGTTGCCTCAGCTGCTCCTCAACTCTTCGAGCCTCTGCTTATCTGGTTCTCCTGTCAGCTTAGGCCTTTCTCAGTTATTATTGACGTCTTATTTCTTCCAATCGTTTAGCCTCTTCTTCAAGCCTTTTGCTCTACTCTAATTTGCGTTGGACTTCCCTTTTCAAAGCCTCCTACCTCGCCTGAAGCTATTTCTTACTTCTAGAATCCTGCTCGAGTCTGATGGATGGCTTTGTCACAGTTAATTATCGCAATCTGGGCGGAACCCCCAGTTCTCCAGTCTGGCTGATGTTAAAATAGTCTGTGAGTTTAGGCTTTGCTTTTATTTCAGACACAGTTACCTGGTTTCTAGTGATGGGTCTTAACATAGAGGTTGCCTGGCGGGTGGGCAAATTCTACGACTTTTGCATTTCCTCCCTATTGGAGACTCTTCTAGTAACTACACTCCTTTTAATATTGGCTTCCAGCTCTACTACTCCCTTATTGCCGGTATGCAGCTTATAGCTGGGAATGAGACTAACCTTTTTCATGCTGATACTATGTAAAAGTATTATTTATTCCACTAATCTGCTCCCTACTATTACACCACTTCAAATAGATATTAAGAGAGGGTATTTGATAAAGCAAGTAAGATTAATTTTAGAACATGAGCATGATAACAAGTTCGATGCAGAAGTAAAACATCTGGAGGGTGAAACATCCCAGCAATATTGGTAAGATTAGTGTCGATTTCCCACTTGCTGCCCCTTCGGCTTGTCTCACCAGCTCAGCCGAATCTCACGGGCTAAAGAACGGCTATTGTGAAACATTTATCAATAGAGAGTCAAAGAATATCGAGTATTTCGGGGGAAGCTACTTCATCCCTCTCAAATAACGCAGTTTGCACAGGAAAGACGGTCGGGTCAAAACCAAGCCTTCCTACTCTTCCTTTAAGAAGAATAATTCAATACCCTATGTGAAAGAGAATGCAAACTCCATCCATAAAACAGGGTCAGTACACCAAGAGAGAATTAAGTTCTATAATGGTATGCGAGATTAGCTGTAGAGCAGACTACTGAAAGGCCTCAACCATAAGGCCATTAAGAAAAACCCGCTGCCTTCCCTATACAAGAAGCTACCGGAACCCGGTTAGGAGGACTAGAAGACCTAAAGCGACTACTCTCGACGGGTGCACTATCAGAAAAATGAACTTTACACTCTATAAGCTTGAAAACAACCACCTAAATTGAATTATTATTTTCGTCTTTATGAATCAGCAAATACGCTGTCCACACTGCAGTAACCCACTAATCACGTAGACCGCATCATTCTCTAAGCATTCCAAGTAGTTAACTTCTGCTATCTTGTGTGCGATGGTTGTGCTCGTACCTACATGCTTACAAGTGGCAGCGACTTCCTGATTAAAAGGCAATAACCTCCAATGTAAATACAAGAATAACGTAAGTCAGTGCGAGTTGTCTGTTTAGTGGAACTCAGAAGTTTGCGCTCTTCCTCGCTAACTACAGACAGTATTCCCTAAAGGAAATACTGTAGAGGAGGATAGTGCTCATGCTATTTCATCCAAATAGCTAAGCCTATGATGCCATTACCTCAACCTATATCTAGGAAGTAACCACTTCAGCTACCATCACGATAGGGGACAGGTTGGATAATATGAAAACAAGACTAAAGGAAAAGATTGAGGATATCAGATAGTATGTGAGTTAAACCCTCAACCAACCAGGGATAACATCAGCTATATCCACCAACAAGCACCGCATCTAGACCAAACTCTAATAACTGCGGCAGACCTCTGTAGTTCACTAGTGCGAGTAAAAACTAGCTGCCGCTAAGAATATATGTACCTAGAAATACTAGTCACTATCGCAGGGAGTTAAAAATCTAACTGAGGAACTACCAAGCTGGAGTGAAATTAAGCATTCATTACCTTCCGCAAGTTCAATAAAGGAATCCAGTATCTTTAAGAGGTTTTTCAAATGAGCTCTCGAGTAGAGTGCTGATAACTAACAACTTTTATTATTAATTCCTTATCAGAGTTTATTCCGACTGCGGGAGATCGTGCTTTTGTAGCGGTCGTACACCTAGCCATCGTAGTTGCCGAAATCGCTGGGAGATCTGTAACTTCCAGGACCTGGGTTTGCTATGAAGGTTTTGGCTAATTGGTCGAACTTTGAAATCTTCTTGTCCACAGAGAATGCTCTTCTGCCTGTGCCTTCATGTTTTGAGACGATGTAGTGAGAATCGCCGACAATAGCTGATGGAGGTTGATAAGCTCCTGGACCAGGGTTCAAATTCTCTGAGTTAGTGCATAACTTACTAAATTAGAAGAATCTCATCGAACGGCGAGGATTGAATAGCGTGGCACCTGTCCCTGAATGTTTTGCTACGAAATATTTGCCCTTGGGAGATAAAGCCTCAGGATCTTCGTAGCGTCCTGGTCCTGGATTTTCATTTTGGCTCTCAATGGAGAAGAGCTTGTTGCTAACCTTTGTTCTGTCCCTCAGAGTGTAGCGGAGACCCCTTTCAGTTTTATTATTATTGTAGGCACCGGGTCCAGGTACTTTTAAAGGTTACAGTTCAATATGTCCCTGTTGTTTAGTTAGCTGAATATGAGTATTGGTACCTCTCGACCCAGTCCAAGTGAATATCCTTTCGAGTGTGATTTGTTGTAGTCGAAGAATGAAGGTCTGAAGTATTTGGAGGAACCAGGTGAGCACGTCTTATCTTTAGTGAAATCGCTCTTAGAACCCTTTCCAATATCAACCCCATATTTATGCGGGTGCATTCCGTTGAGATCGTAGATGCGATCACAATACACCTTCTCTTTAGGGAAGCGATCCTCCTTCGAAAAAGTCCAGAGGTTCTTGGAGACTGAACGATTGAGGGGGTTCTGGTTGATATCCTTGAACGAACTCACTGAATCCAAGCAGAAGGATTTTCTCATTTTATTGATAATAAGATGACGCTCCAATATTTTATTGTATCAGTTCTCGGCTACTCTGTACAAGTAAATATAGCCTTTTTAAAGCACGGGCTCCGGTGTCTCGCAAACTCTCGCGTCGTTGTACAGAACCCACTCTTTGCCCTTCTTTATGTAGCATACGTAATGCCCAGAGTGAACTGATTTTCCCAAATGAACGATCACAGCGTGGAGTGTGTATTTTGTGTGAACAGGACCAGCCGGCTGGGGGGCAGCTGGTTCTTCAGTCTTAAGGAGTCCCATAAATTCACCCACTTATCCGCCGTTGTCAAATAGATAGCCAAGGGCTGCCTCTACATTATTTTTCTGAATAACATCTGGAGTACATATTTAATGAGGGTAACTTTAGCCTGGATTTCGCTGAATCCCATATCTTTAATTTGGTTGATGAGGTCAGCAGGAGGCCCCTAAACAACATTCTTTTTCGTGGGCATAGGATCATTCAAATCTGCATCCTCCAAATGCTCGTAAATCCATCCACATGCTGCTTCAATATTATCGTTATTCTTGGTTAAGGCTCGAATAATTGCGTTTCGAGTAAACCCGAATTCAAGCATTGAAGTGACATTACCTTACGAAAACCCTGGTTTTTACTGGATATCTTTCAGTAGCTCCTTGCCCTACTTGCAGTTTGAAGCCAAAAAGTCAGTTACATTAAGTTACTAGTGAATCTTAATTAGAGCATTCAGCTTTTTAGGCACCCAGTTCTCAACCACAAATCTGTCCGCCACAGCAATCAGATATTTAGGGGTAGTCTTCAATAAAGGAATACTTCTAAATGTCATAAGTTTGGCACACTTGGGACAGTTAGCTTGTACTGCATCACCTTCCTTCAACAGAGACAGACACTTATCAAAGTTAACGTCATACTCAGGATCTTCATTGGCCTTACTTTGTTTCATTTGAGTTGACTATACAGCCAACTTCTTCTCATACTATTCAAGCTGGGCTTTAGTTGGAAGGGGTACAGGAAATTTAAACTAGTTGGTTGGATTCTCAATGATCTTATATCCTTCACAGCCTAGGCATACAAGCCTTCTAGCATGTACGAATTAGAACTATTTTGATATTGGGTGGGGCCTTAATGTAGCTTACTACTTGTTAAGTTTGTCGAATATATGCTGTAGATACTCAAGAGCGTCCTGTTGCCGGTTGGATCTGAATTACTGATGGTTGCCAGCTATTAACATTTTGAAGTCGAAAGGCCTTATAGCCTATTGGTATTCCTGTTATACCTCAACTCCGTTGATTACTTGGTGTCTTATAAGTCTCTGAGCGTATTTGCCTGAGGTAAGGCCCAACCCAACCTTACTAATCTGACAATAAAAACATTCAGTGGGTATTCTTGTGCATGCTTTAACATGTTCCTTCGATTTGTTGTCACCGTATTGTTCTACATACTCCGGAAGACTAAACAGAGTCTGCAGCACAGAGTTCATGTAGCACGAGTTTCCAATATTATCAATACCAGTGAATCCAGGCCCATAAAGCTCCCTCATCTTTTTACCCTCTTCCACGAGCCTACTTAATGAGAAATTAAGGTTCATATCCAAAGTGAGCTACTGAATAGTTTTCTCAGTCTTTTTCCTGTCAGCAATGTTTATTCCTAGGATAGCCAGATGAGCTGCCAGATCCGGATCAGCGACATCGTTATCACATTGGTAGCAGTAAATGGAAGCACTACCGTCTGCAGTGATGGTACCTGACTTTACGACAAGAGGGTGTTTGGTCTTATTATAGTGTTCGATTCCATGGCTATTCCCTCCACTCCCATCGAAGTTCTTCCTAGCACATCCAATATTCCCACATGTCAGACATAACCATAGGTTACTCGATAGGTCACATTCCCCACATTTACTAAGTTATTTGTTTAGGGGGTTTTGCTAGAGGGTAAGAGTGTGCTAACAAGGCTGAATCTGTAGCTCCCATTCCACAAGGGAGAGCTTCTTGTAGGCGGACTAGCACTGAACAACACTCTGTAGTAATCCTTACAGTTGTTTATGTCCAATACCACTAATAGCATCTACTGAAGTATTACACGCTGAACAGTAAACCGAATGTTTGTGGTCGTATTATGGGCCTGCTACAGCGCCTCCCTCGATACCGATAGCCACTTTGGTGATCTCAACCTCCTTTCTAGGTTCCCTCTCAATCATCTCCTCTCTTAGATAGAGACAGTGGTTCTTAAACTTCTCCGTATGCTACTTAAGGTGCTAAGCAGGGCAGAAAGAGTTGAAGCAGGTTAGGCATACAAGGATACCCTGGGGGTACTTAGGATCGGCGAAGCATCGTCCACACTGATCCTTATAAACCGACTTACCTTGAACCGATTTGGTGAAGTGGCTTTCGTTGAGATGGGTACAGTTGAATTGGTGTTCAGTCTCCATGATTAGGGTTGCTAAACTTAAAACTAATTTGAAAATATAAAGGTCATCGACTATCCATAAATACCTTCGATGCTGACTCAATTACGCGGCTCTGAACCAGCTTTTTGGCCTATGATGATAGATTGGCTAGGGTGTTAGTGTGGTTTATGGGAGCGATTATACGAGAATTTAGTTAAAGAAGTCTAAACAACTGTTGAGTGGGCTGAGTTAAATAAAAACTACTTTATTGGCAAGACCGGAACATTCGTTGAGGCAGTTCCTAATGAAATTCTATTTTAGAGTTATTATGTCGGGTCGATCTATTGCGGCAGGGAAGTAGAGTCTCAATATCTCTTACAATTTTGAGCAAGCGTAGAGAACCAGCGCAATTTATCTTCTTCCCTAGCGCATTTAGCGAAGGTTTAGACTGAATACACTAAGGGATGCTGGGTTTTTCCCTTTAAGACTCTGTGAGCTACTTTTGCTGAATAATTCGCTCATTATCTACAACAGTGCCTAACCCAAGAACTGTCTCAAAGACTATATTAGAAGCACCAACTCCATATTGTTGACTGGAACTGGAATGGGTAGATAATCTTGATCGGTATTCATCTCTGCTTAGTCGTGCTCTTGATCACTAGCCTATTTAGGGCTACTGTGCCTACTCCCTATCTTTCTTTTGGAAGCCTATTCAAGCTCCAACTGTAGATCTTTTAGTTGTTTCCTCATCTCTTTATTTTAAGTTTCAGCCTACTGTATTTGCTTTCTGAGTTGTCCTATTTAGTTCTGCCTGGAGATTACATCAGCCTTCATATTCTCATTCTCCTTTTTCAATGCCTCCCTATAAGCCGAGTCTTGGTTGTACCTTTCCCTTTCGTCTCTATCCCTCTTCCTCAATTACTTATGTAACTAGTCCTGCACCATGCCATCCACCTTCACCAATAGCAATTTATGCTCATCCTGCAATTTCTTAAATTCGTGAATGATACCCTCGCTAGCCTTACTCAACCCATCAATCTGCTTATCCTTCATAGCAATTATCTCCTCAAAATGTGCAGTCACCTCCTGCACTCTCTTATTCAATGCTATTTCATGCTCATTTCTTAATTTATGTTATTGTTATTTGAGTTTTTCTTAGCCCAGTTTTTTCTAATTGTACAACTCCCCCTACCAAAACTTCTTATCGTTCTCCGACTATCTCTTTAGAGTCATATAGTCATCCGACATCAACCTGATCTGCTTTCTCTACCGCTCCAACTGCTCCTACAAATTTACTATCATATGAGACTTCTGGTTTAGCTGCTTTATTGATTGCTGCAGCTACTCTTGGGCATTGCGTACTTCAGTATGTAGTTTGTTCCTGTAATACTGCTTCTCCATTTAGAGTTCGTGGAGGTCGCTCTAGATTATGGATAGGGGCTACCATGAGAAGGTGGGATTTGTCGATGAGATAGGTTCTCTCTTCGAACTGTTCGGGTGTCATTGTTCTGGAGAGGGAGGTGGAGAGCGTAGAATTGAGAGTTTTAACTGCGAGAGGAGGCCACATCTAACTGAATTATATCCTTTCCTTGGAATAAGAATATTGTATTCTAAAACTCCGTAACTTCCCCACAGTTATTTCTCAATTTAATCCCTGTTTGGTAGATTAATAGTAATTTATGAGTATGAGCTAGGGGCGCTGTGTAAAATGACTCATATTAGACTATGCTAATTGATGTCTATGAATTCGCTTATCGAAATGACGTATGTATACGAATAAACTATTGTTGCACTGATCAATAACCTTGTCCTTTAAGATTTTTAGCCAGAGTCTCCACTCGCTTGTTGAGTTCTCCTGGGTTTTGGGCGACCTTGTTGGCCATCTCCATTCCACTGTTGAAAGTACCGACGATAATCAACTTGTTGGTAACCACAACACAAGCTCCACCTTTGTCCTAAATCACCTCTATTTTACCTTCTTCAGATAGGCGATATTGGACTCTTCATCAAATCTGACGACCACATATTTTTGGTTGTAGAGTCTCAATCCGTACTTGGTCTTCGGTACTCCCTTGTTAGCCAGAGTTTACACTAAAGCTGTCTTTTCATCGACTACTATGGTGTGAGTTTTAGTGGGGTCTTTCTCGTCCTCCAACTCGTAATTGTAGGTGGGCATCTGGGTTATGGGCAGGTTGGTCCCTAGGATAGTTCCGTCACGAGCCAATATGTAGGCAGTTTCAGCAACACCATCAGCCAGAATGTAGTCCACATAAGGTTTGTATGCTGGGTCCATCTTTAAGATATGATATTATCAATTTGATACCGCATCTCCCGCAGCCTTTATTCGCTCATTATAATACTTATCCAAAATGCACTCTGTCCCTCAAAATATTGACATACTCCCAACCAGCCCAATATTCCACAAATAGGTTAGAAAATAAATTATAATTTCGCAGACAAACCCATGTAAGAACCAGTGTTTACGCAGGAACGAGACGAGATTACAGCAGCAACTAGCCGAGCTTGAGAGATAGAATATGGAACTTAAAAAGATGATGCATTCGAGCACATCCCCACAGTTTAATCAGCATCAATCCAACCAAAATACACAGTATCACTTCAACTGCAACGTTTCTCCTGAGGAATACGAGAGTAATGATTGTTGGATGCAGGGCTTCTGAGGTACAACGCTCAGCTGGAGAGATAGGCGATGGATTATCAGAATAAGATATTGGGCCAATTCGAATAGTTTCGACTGTTGGTTTAGAACCAGCCAGAGTGCTAGTTCAAACAACGATACATAAAACTATTGAAACGCAGCTATAAAAGACAGTATTGATAGTAAGTAGCTTGAACATCATCATTTGGGTCTGGGGCTGTAAAGTTCCGATAAAAGGTAGGCTTAACGTTCTCTCCGGAGGCTTATCAGAGGGGGCTACTCCGGCTGTTGGGTAACCTCGCTCAATTTCAGCAGAAGGCTGTTAGCCTTTCGAGGGGTTTTACTGAATCTCGAGGGTGACTGAGGATAGTGTGGATTGTTCGATAAAGGAGAGGTCACTTTACGGACAGAGTTGTTAGTGCTTGTTGCTGGTTTCTGTGACGGACCGGGGCTAGTAAGCCCCTCATAATTCTTTAGAAGGTAGCTAAGCTATTCGAATTCTGGTACAGATCTTCCAGTCACAGGACATATAATCTTTTTCAGTAGGAGCTTAAACCCTTTGGAGCAGTCCAATCCACCGATAATCTTACGTAGTTCTTCCTTCCTGTCATACAGTTTAGTCGAATGAATCATTTTAAGTGCTAGTCCTTCCAGTATGCATATCGCCAGGTCAAATACTTTCCGTTGCTAATCACTTAACTTACATCCTCCCGTATCTGACTTAGGCTCTAGGGGGTATTAGTCAAAAAGAGTCTTTAATATGCAAAGCTTGTATTCTCCTGAAATCGAAACAAACTGATTATTTGTAAGTTCTTGCACAGGAATCTGAAGTTCTTCAAACCTCTTCAAACTTTGTACACTGCTAGTCATCAACCCTACAGCTAAGCCTTACGTTAATGTAGGCTTCATCCCAATTTTGATTCGATTCTATATTTCCTTCTTGTGTGTTAGTGAGCTGGCACTTCCATCAAATTAGAATATTGCCTTTAAATACACTTCACTCCCACAGAACTGAATTGATTTTGGTCTGTAGTACCCCAGTAACTGCACTACCGAACACTCTTTGCACTGGCTGTACTGCTTCAAAAGCTGAAGTCTATACGTCTATTACTCCGGTATGCATTTGGCAGCATATAGTGGTTTGGTAGGGGACTGTTTATTCGCGATGGCTATGATTCTCCCCATCGCAGGATGCTCCATCCTGTCTAGTTCGACTGTCTGGGCTAGGAGCCTAGCATCGATTGTCTATTATTTATGTGCGTTACCCATAGTTAGAAAAACCTTATAAATCTATACAAATGTCATTTCTGTGAGAGAGTGGCCATCAAATATGCACTGTTTATCATAAACCTCACATTATTGTCATCCATGAGTTTCTACTCCACCCAACCGTATCTGTCGGCCTGGAAATGCTCCTACAGTCTAGCTGTTTTAACTCCCTAGTCTATTCCCAACATACCGTTAATTATGAGAGAAGCTGTGATCGTGCTTTTGAGCCATATCGTTATGGTCTACAAACCTATCAGTCTCCAGTTATCAGTCTTAGCTAGGAACTCATGGAACTAACGGGAGGTTGGTGACACCTTTGGAGGTTCAAGAGTGTACGAGGGTTATAATTCCATTTTGTAAAGCTAGCTGAACTTCTTTACTATCTTTGGACTCAAAGATTCGAATTTTTATTTGTACGCTGAAGACTCGTCAGCGCAGAATAGTAGAGTGTCAGTTGGGAGATAAGTGTAGATAGACTATAATAAGTGCTATCTGAGATTGGGTGTGAGGTCCACATCAACAGCAGTTCTACATAGAGATAGGAAGGGCATTAGGGCTGGTTGGAGGTATTCCTCCTGTCTTTCGAACTCATGCACAAGCATCAATCCTAATCTTTCAGTAGGGACTGCTAATGCATTCCTATTAGGTGTTCTGATGGTTTTGCCATCTAGCTTAATGGCGTACTTGTGTTTAGGATGGGCAACCTAGGATAGTTTCTCAAAAGTTGCCCTTTTATAGAACTTTTTAAGATGGTTAAGATTGGTTATGCCGCTTGTATTTGAGAAGAATCTTCCCGAGTGTGTAAGTGTAAACATAATAAGTAGTAAAATCACTAAGGGCGTCTGGGTGATGCATCCCAAGGTGAATTTGAATTCGTGTTGTACCTGCTCTTAGCTCCTGAGTTCGTGTTGCCTCTACTTTGTGCTAGCCTGACCTTTCTGAATTTATTTATTATCCTCTCCTCATCCTTCTTGATCGATTATTAGTGGATCTCTTTACCACCGTTTAAGATCTGACTGGACATTACCCTGTTATACGATTACTCAATCTACCAGATCTTCTGGAGAAGGTTGTTGGTCTATCGATTGGTCGGTCTATATCGCTAGGATTACGGTTTCTAATTTTCTGCAGGCAAACTCTCGAGACTTGTTTGGTGGGCTCTAGGTAAGAATACATCGTCCCACATTTTGTAGTCATTTTTAAGCACAGGGTCCAATATCACGATTAGCTTATCCAGGTCGACCCTATCGGACTCTTCTAATGCTAGCATAGCCTGCAAAATTTAAATCAGTTGATCAGAGTATCGTTGTTTGGCTTGAGCTAACAACCGATTAATTTAGAAGTTATTAGCCCGCCAACACCCGAAATCGTAGATTTTGTCTATTCTATCGTTTAGATTGGCCATCTCCAACGCCATTAACCCTATTGAAAAGATATCGCTCAGTAGAGGGGATCTACCGGGGTATGTTTGCCTCTACTTAAGTGATTTGAATTATTGGGGTGATATGTATATTTTACCAGGGGCATCTCTCAACCCTCTCTAATAGTTACTCTACAGCTTAAATAGTTGCCTATCAGCCAGCAGATACCTCCCCTACTCATCAACTAATACATTCTAAGGGCGCAATGCCCCATGTTATCGATCCAGAAGTGCAAGTAGATACACTGATCCAGCCAGATGATCTATCATTCTGAGTATCTCAGCCTCATAGAAAAACAAACTTATGTAACTCCTATCGGGCTGGCTGAGAGCATTTATTTTCTCATAGTCATTAAGCTTAATTTTGTCAAGTGCGAACAACTACATGTCTCTACGATGCTTACTAACAAAGCTAGCTAGATCGGCTGCCTTTCTACGTAGGAAATCTTCGAAATTAGCGGAGTGATAGTTAAACTATATGGTGTATACGTGAGGTGCACAGTGGATGGTGCGACACTTGAAATGCCGATTGACACGAATAAGAGGCACTTAATTCTTCTACTTGGATAGCTCTGCCATACGATTATAGTCTTCCACTTCGATTTGACTTTTCAAGTAGATCTATTTAGTGCAGATTAGGCGGTCCATCATTGCGTCTCTGAATACTCGCACCTGCCCAAAAGGTTTAATAACTTCAGTGCGCAGATACTAATAATCCTCCGAATGGTGTGTTGAGGCCTGGCAGGTAAGACCCATAAATTATAATAACGTTAGCCTCAATACTCCAGCATTATGCCCCATAGTCTATCAATCTACACCTTCATCAGCCATAAAACATAAAAAATATGTTTTTTGATTGCACAAAGTAGTAAGATCTAGACTAATCTATCGGAAATTCTATAAAGAAATGGCAGCTAGAGTTGCAGTGGGAAATACTCACCAGCTATCCCGGACAGACTACGAAATCTATGCTTCCTCCTAAATGGCTGTCAAGAGTGAAGCTAATAAAGAACAGACCAGTATGTAGAATGGACGCATTACCAAATTCTGCTATCAACGATTCATAACCATCGATACAGCTGTTGCACGAGTGCACATCATCAATATCTTCCTTCTCGTCGTCTATGTACCCTCACCCATTAAGAAGTTCTAATTCGACTACGTTAATGAGTTCGATACTAACATCAAATCCCAGTTCACCAAAAATGTCGATATGGTGCTCTGGCTGCTAGCCTTATGCACTATTGTGGAGGGTAAGGTGTGATCTGACGTAGTGCCTATGGCGGTGTTCAGGGAGTTCTCGAAGGTGGATTTAGACTACTACCAACGCAAAATTTACAGAAAAACGTTCAATAAGAAGCGCATAATGAGCCTAACCCTATAAATCGTTATTATTCTGGTCCAGCCAACCGTGTTCACCAATAATTACACTATCGAGATGTACGATGCTCTCGGATAATTGAACTACAACTTTAAGGTCAACTATATCATTACTATTTTGAGTCTGTTGAGGCTATGGTTTGTGTGTAGAAGCGACCTTATCAACACAGTCTATATGAACCCTCGTTCCCACCGCATTTCTAAAATGTATCTGTGCAAAGCTGACTATCTTTACGCCCTTAAATGCATCTTTAAGGACTACCCCAACAAATTCATAGCCACCTACTTCCTCATGAGTATAGCAGTATTTTCCTTCGCTATGAGGGTATGTGAGCGGCCTATGAGCACCATGCTACCTTCTCAAACAGTTCCACAGTTCTAGTATATGACTAGCATCATCTGGTATACAGTCATAACTATGTCAACTGTCGGCTATGGCGACCTTTACCCGAAGTCATACATCGGTCGAATAATCTGCATCCTGTTGGTACTGTGGGGCATAGTAATTGTATCGATAATGGTGGTGGTACTGAACAACACATTCTCGATGGAGACGAGTACTTGTTGGGTAACGCAGAATAGCTAAAAGTGCTGTCTCTAGTAAAGAAGCTCTAGCTGAGAGAACAACTACGGGTGGTGGCAACCAACATGATAATATCGGTGTATCGGAGGCGAAAAGAGAAGAAGCAGTAGAGTCAGATAGAGAAGCATGAGCGAAAGTACAAGAAGCTGAAGAATGAGTTTTTAGACCTGAAGAAGAATATAAAGGGGTTGGAGGATGACAACGATGTGTATGGGGTAATGAGCCGCAGCTTCAATATTCTGGAGGAAGACTTGTACCTGATAAACCGAAACCAGGTGAGGCTCATAAACTACATCCACGATAATATTTAGAGTAGTGATTATATGACCAATCAGAGTGTGTGTTGATATTTCTAACGTCATCTATCATATCATCCATTCTAATTATTATATAAATAATCATTGTAGATAGTAAATTACAAAATTAATACAACACTCAAATATAGTGATGGTGTTAGCTGTCGGATTGTACTGAGTAAAAACCTCCGGAAAGCGGAGTGTGTTGGTCTCCTAATTTTCGCTATCCTTGTCAATACCTGTAATAATATCCGGCTCTAACCAGCCTATGATCCATATATACCTGTAATATTTCTAAACACTAGAAGATTATCAATTTTTAAATATTTATTATACTGTCCCTTCGAAGTGTCTCGAGGTAGAATTGGTAATCCGTAGTATCTCTATGTGTTTCCGCTGTTCCCAATATTAAATATGGTTGATTAAACCCATTAGATAACCAATGTTCTATAAGTAATAAAATAGAAGGTTGATGATCTCCCTCAGTTCCCTCCTATAAATGCTCACTACCTTGCTCTTCATCATCAGCTAGCTTGTTTAACGCAAGCTCAAACACTTAGGTATTGCCTAATCCTGTATCTAAATTGCCGAGTTTCTGTTAAACCTGTTCCTCATTTTACGGGAAGCACTCACTCGAAACAAGCAACTCTAACCCTATATCAAGATAGCCTCCACAGTACCTACCATTTTATTTTAGAATTTCGATGGGTGGCTACAGCTGGTATCACCATCTGAAAACTATTGTTTAGCTGCTATTGGCTCTATGATTCTGTTCTTGTTGTTAATAATAGCACATAGAGCCAAAAATCTATCTTCCAACCAGCAGGAAACTATCTGTTGGGGCGTTACCCTGCTTTTCCTGCTGTTCAGGCTCACCCTGCAGAGTACTCTCTACCAAATTTACCAGGTACCACATATAAGACTTAGGTCTTCTTCTTCCATTCTGCCTATTTCCCTCTAATAGGCGTTTTCAGATATGTGTTGGTTATCCCTCTCCTGTTCAACTGCGCCTACATAGTACTGATGAATCGGAGTAAGCTACTCCTGTGGTACTTCCAACCAATCCTACCAACATTATTAAGTATCAATAGTGGAGGAATACTTATCCAACTTGCCACAGTATTTACCACCCTCTACAACATCATTTCCAGGCGCTAATCTCAAAGGAATACTCTCAGTTGGCTCCTTCTATTCTCTGCAATTTGGGTGCTCATCAACAACACTGCCTCTTAGACACAACTAAGCTAAATAGTTATGTGCCTCTCCTACTCGGTACTACTTCTGGTCAGTGGAATAGCTTCCAATTACTAACAAAGTGTGGTTGGGGATATGTCACTTAGAATAAATAAATTTTGGCAATACTTCAAAAGAACCAAAGAAGGGAATTTATCCGTTAGCGATTAGTTCATAATCCAACAGTCTTTGGTTGAGCTCTACTTTCCAAGTGAAGACGCTTCCATCGATTAGAAACTAAAATAACTTTCTCAATAACAATTTAGCTAATGGTAAAAGGAGCAATACCAGTGTCTGCTCTAATCACAGATTGAGCTTTACCGGCAGAAGGGTAACGATATCGAAGGAGAACTGCTTTACTATCAGTTTCAGTTGGAGACTTAGAAGAGCAGTCTGAAACTACTAATGGAAATGCGGAAGAAGTTTTAAGGAATATCTAGCGACAATATCTTATTAAGGTACGAGTACTATAAGCTCATAATCTCTATTGAGATATCTTATGCATGTTCCGATAATATGGATGTCGAAAGATTGATCTAGCTAGATAATGACATTGTTAGTCTTCACAGTAAAATCAACCAGGGTCTCAGAATTTGTAAAGAAAGCCTTTAAAAACTTATCAAAGGAAACAGGGATTTCGAAGTAGCTTTAAGGAACTGCAGCAACAAACTGATCGCTTAGAAGAGTGATATTCAAAAATTGTACACAGGAATATCCCAATATTACACAACTTAGGCTTACCTACCCAAACTCTAATCATTTTCCAAGGTAACTGATGTTGGAATTTTCAATTTTATCTCTAGGAACAATCTAAACTCAAATGCCAACCATAATTTACACTAACAAATTCCATTCCTAATCATACATAACGAAACCATCAGTCACGTGTCTCGCAGCTTCTGCGATGAGTTTAAATATTTTTATAAGGATCCTGTAACTAGCATTGAGGCTATCACTCCTTACAAACTGAAGGATTATTTCATCTAATACAAACAATCATACTCTGGGGGAAAAGTACAACAATACCGTAGATTGATATTAGATGGAGAGGGCAATACAAGGTTGGTTGACATTGAGCAGTAGGTTGTGCCTGATTTTGGGTAAGGAATCACATACATACTGGTCATCAAGAAGGTGATGTGTCCTCGGTATTACATCCTTTTCAATTAAGCTACAGATGTTATCGAAGGGATGGACCATTAATTAATGAGTATGTTTTGCCTAGAGAAGGAGTCGGCAGGGTCGACGAATAGCATGGTGTGGGAGCTTCGTGAGCTAGAAACCAAGCGCATCAAGGATTCCGCTATCAACCAGGCGTTGGAAACTATCCGGAACCGCATCGATCAGTTCGGCGTCGCGGAGCCAATCGTTCAGCGCCAAGGGTTGAAGCAAATTATTGTGCAGTTGCCCGGTGTCAAGGATCCGAAACGTGCCAAGGGTCT
>JAOXNN020211415.1:0-18259 GCA_028571205.2 Hydropsyche betteni | reverse complement strand
GGAGATTCTTCAGTGAAATGATGAACATCATCGTAAATGCTTTATTGTTAATACGAGTTGCTAAATATAAATATTTACTTAATGTACAGAGTAGGAACCCATATCCGGTTTAGGGCGAGTTCTCTTATAAAGCAGCTCTAAGACGACTACGAGATACTGTCTCCTATTGGTAAAGGATCAACATCCAGAGTATTTCTCGGAATAGATGTCCGAGATAACCACAAAGTTGTAATCAAACTGTTTAAGCCCATCGTATCTTAGGAGAAAATCTTCAGATAGATAAGGATACTGTAGAAACTCAGTAGCTCCAGCAATATCGTCCCTCTAGAGGCCGTAGTACAGAACGCAGGATCCAAATCGTATGGGTTTATCTTCAAACACTACCCAGGAGTCACGTTGAATTACTGTATGAAGGATCTAGCCCTGCCTCTGATTAAAAGCTATACCAGGAACATACTGGAGGGGCTCAGATATCTGCATTTGAGGAACATTTTCCATAGGGATATTAAACCCAGCAATATCTTAGTCTGTTCCTCGTAGATAGAGAATGCTGCACCGATCTGTAGACTTATTGACCTTGGACAGGCAGATGAGTACTCAGTGTAACGCACATACAAATCTACGGTCGGTACAAAATGCTATAAACCACCAGAGTATCTGCTTAAACGATCACAATACTCGCCGAAAGTAGACATCTGGTCAACAGGCCTAATACTGGCCTAAATGCTTTACCAAGTTAAGCCAATGTTTGAGCATAACTAAAATGCGGTGTTAATGGCCAAAAGTGTATTAAGCAAGTGTGGAGGAGGTTACGAGACTTTGAGTGAGTTGGAGAAGGAGTTCGTGGGTAAGGTGACATACTCAAAGATAAAGGGAAAACCTCTATGCGATGTTGGTGCTGATTTATGCTAGCAAATGATGAAATTTAACCCATAGCTCCGACCATCAGCAGAATAGGCTCTTCGACATCCCTTCCTATCCCCTTGATTTTGTGTACCCACTACAGCACAGATACCCATAATCTATCGATATTAAACTTAACAATTAATCAAAGAGTTTTTAAGGGAGTAGCTGGGTTGAACGAAGTCCCTACGACTATCAAATGAATATATGGCGTATTTGACTGGTGAGGGAGGTGGGAAATAATGATAGATCTAGATGGGTTAAATAGAGATCAACTCTAATGATGGTGGGAGTTGGCTCAGTTCTTAACCTTGAAGGCGGATCCTTCGGTGAGCTTGCACTTGCCTCCCGTGGGTTTGCTGAGGATGTTCTTGCAGTTATCACAGGCAACCACTGTCTGGGCGTGGCTGAATATGACGCTAGTGCTGCTACAGCCCTTGCATTTAACATCCATGAAGTAGGAGTTGGAGGACTGCACCAACCTCTTCAATTTATGGTTCTTCTTCTCAGTTTCATGTGATGGGTGAAGCAAATCAGCCTACATACTTACAATAATATGCAATATTATTATGCCTCTCCCTATAATCCACCCCTTTTATACTGTCCCGTTCCTCATTCTGCTACTTCTCCGAAAACTGCGGAATGGGTGTAGGTGACTGTATGGGTTGGCTTGGTTTATAACTGAATAATGATTTGAAGGAGTTAAGGAATAGCATATGTGAGGGCAAGTGGTGGTAGAGTTTGAGGGTAGATTGTATGGCAGTAAAAGGTTATAAGTTTATAACTTTCCCAAACTGATGCAGTCAGAACTAACGCTAGAAAGTCCCCACCTGTAGGGCAAATTATCCTTCGTTCATAACGCTCACTCACTATAGAAACCATCCAATAAGCTGAGTAGTAGAGCCAAGTTGAAGCTAATAACAAGCAGCTGCATGAACGACACATTTGCTAACTGGCGTAAGAAAAAAAAGAAGACTATCAAAACCCACCAAACCTAAAACATCATCAACTAGGCCATTGACCAAGATCTGGGGTTGCCACTGCCCTCCGAGAAGAATCATCGTAAGCAATAACTTATGGCAGAAGTTAAGGGTATGACCCTTGAGGAGTACTTTAGGGTGCGTTCTTCTTCGGAAACTCGGCACCATGAACAAGCTAGTCTGAGCATGGGACAGCAGTTAGTGGAGGAGGAGGAGTGCGAATAGACAAATAACTATCTAAAATAAACCTTTGAAATTAACGAGACCGACGAAGATAATTACAACGAGTCTCAGAAATCGGTGAGGACCCCTGAGTTCACTCAGGCCCAACCAACCAGCAATGATCTCCAAAAGAAGCTGATTGATAAATACTCGAAGAAGAACTCCAAGCTAAAAACTGAAACGCAGGAGGATGAAGAGTTCAATTTTGCTGACTTCAGGAATAAAACTAGGTTTCCCACCATGTCTACAGAGGATAAAGACCATTCTGAGGAGAAGGACGAATGTCGGAAAAGTAATAAATGAGTTTATTTAGATAGAGTGATCTCCCACCCGAATTCCAAACCACTGGGCGATAAACGTTCCTTTCAGAGTGAGTACCAGAAGTACGAGGGAGACTACAAGAAATCTAAGATACTGGAGAAGGTGAAGCAGTAGAAGGATCGCATTCACGATATAAAGGTGAATGAGATGGGGTATGTGACGAAGTATGCCTCCAAATTCCATATAAACTAAGCTGTATGCAAGTAAATTTTCAAGGACTGTCGAATCTGATTTTATCATACTGTTGTTAGGATTATCCTCTCACCACGTTATTATATTCTCTGCTGTATATCCAAATGCAAGCTTACTTGACGCCTATTGAACAAAGCAGCTACAGCAGTGTAGGATTACTCAGTTCGTTGCTGGGGTTCCTACTCCTTATGTACTTTGCGATGTAATTGATGTGCCACTTAGCTACCAAATCACATACAAATCGACGGAAAGATCAATAAAGACGGAATTCATAATGGCACTGTTGGCAGCATCATTCTGTTCGGTTGGAGTATTCACTTTGGCACTCAGTGTGGGCATCTATTTCTGAAATATGATAGTGCTGTTAATTTGTATTTGGAGAGATTATGTAGGCGGGTGTTTGGAGGGCGGAAGAGAGACGAGTTGCAGTAATAAGCAAATATTAAAGAATTGTATAGAAATATATGTTAAAGCAAATGATAGAAACCAACCCAAAGAGATTGGAGTTTAAGGATTTTAAAGTGGGTAGTTTCTATGAGGAGGCACTAAGAATAACCAATCGGCATGACGAACCGGTTTTAATAATTATGAAGGTACCGAGGCCAATATCAGCATTTTTCGAAGTGGAACCTATTGGTCGGATGCAGAGACAGCCAGTTGCTCCTGGGTAGACAGTGCAGTATCAGATTGTTTTCACTGCCCAGCTCAATGATAACATACGGGAGAACCTGGAAATCCTAGTGAAGAACCCTCAAAAACCAACGAGTTCAGAGAGCCTTTCACATGTGCTGTTTCCGGTGGAATGTAAGAAAAGGATGGTGACCTTTGGTTGTGTGAGTACTCTAATAGATTTCGGGAGAGTTATCATTGGGTAGAAGCATACAGAAAACCTACATTTTATGGCTGATGGATGTGAGTTCGCTTCGATTGAGTTTCAGAACTTGAAGGGGGTCAGTCTCTAGCAATCGGACAATCTTTCAGAGGAGGAGACGCAACTGTTGGAACAACTTTCTTTTGCATACAAACATAAATTTAGGGAGCAGGTCTATTGTATTCCGATGGATTACTGTCCGAATACCCTAGGGTAGTTCTACATAGAGCTTAAAATAAAGGTGCTAAGCCACATAGAATCTCATCCAATTCCCATAAAGATAAGAGCAGAATGTATTTAGCGGCCAGTTATAAGTTAGCTACCAGTGTACGACCTAAAGATCTGCATAATTGGTCACCTCTACAAACAGAAGATCGTATTCCACAACAGAAGTGGCAACTCCATGAAGGTGCAGGTGCTCCAACCCTAGTAAAGTCGCAGGTATTTTGAGTTTAATCCGATGTTGGGTTTCATCCAAAAGTACTCAAGTACAGAGATAAGCCTGAAGTTCATAGTTGAGAGGGAGTTACCCAACCAGCTGGCTAAGTATCTGATCGAGGAGAGCAATGGAAAATGCAGGTTTGAAGTGCCTTGTAAATTGACTGCAGAGGGACAGCAGTAGCCAGTCAGCTTCAAGATACGGTTTAGAATTACGACGGATAGGCTGGTTATTACACCACAGATCATAGATTTTGGGAAAATATTTTCAGGAACAGCATCCAAATCGGAGATATCCATCCATAACGAAAGTATGCTATAACAGTAAATTATGCTGACGACTGACTCCAGAAACATCATTATTGATGCCCACCAACCACTGAAAATACTGCCAGAAGAGACCATTACTTGCAGAGTAATCTATAAGAGTGAGAAGTGCATGGGTATGCGTCCCACGAATGAGGAGACTTCTATTAGGTGTAAGGTGATCACTGGAAACGCAGCAGTTCATGAGCTTAAGCTTAACTGTCTGTGTACGGTGATGTATCCGAATTTATATGTGGCTTACAATAAGATCAACTTTCCAGTGGTACAGGTAGAGGAGATGTTTATGACAACGACAACATTCAAAAACTGTTCTTCGATGCCACTGCTCTTTGAGATATTCCTGCCATATTTCGAGCTGTGTGGATTGCATATAACACCGATGGTAAAAACCCTCCAACCTAACTAATCAGTATCCCTCAGTATTGAGTATTGGTCGTTCATAAAGCCTTTCAGTAAGAATGTGCTTAAAATGTTGGAAGAGAAGTATTCGTACCAGCTGGCACCTCAGAGGTAGCTGCTGAAGATAGAAAAAAGGAAGAAGACGGTGTTGGAGCAGCCTGGGAAGGACTCTGAAGAGGGTGAGGGAGATCTAGGGAGACTGGGTGGGAAGTATATGAAGCTGGATAATGGAGAGTACTATAGTTGGTTGTTGCCTATCTACTTCAAGCAGAAGGACTTTCCAGATGCTTCGGCTGAAGTCACCTACCTAGAGATATCCACTATTTCTGTAGAGAAGACACTACTGACTGACCATAAAACAGTTGATTATGGGGAGGTGGCAGTGGGCACCTAGTAGGTCAAGGAGATACAGATCACTAACCTTGATCCAGCTTCTTAGTTGCGTAAATCTGACCTTTACAATTTCTGTGGGTTCTAGATAATAAACAATCTCAAACGAATATAGTAGAATGAGACTATAAAGGTGTTTATTAGGTTCAAACCTATTGAAGAGGTGGATTTCGAACAGAAACTCACTATTTACACGAATACTAGTATGGTCAGCTGTCTGCTAAGGGGAAGAGGAGTCAGGCCGTAACTTACCATAGGGGAATCCTAGCTGCCTATGGGCCACATTCTGAAGGATCAGTCCAGATAGAAAACATTTACTATCTCCAATACAGCCAGGTTTACAGTCAAATTCAAGTTGGTGAGGCTGGCAGAAGGACTAAAGAATAGGGATGGACTCAGTGCCTTTGTCTACATCCCGGACTCAGGAATAATCGAACCGAATGGAACAATAACGATCACAGTAAGCTTTACTCCCAACAGGTTAAGCCTAAACTTCTATGAGCTTCTTTGCATAGAGTCTAGCGAGCAGAAGAATCCGAAGAGGTTATTGGTGTAGGGGTACTGTCACCCTACCAGATGCTACGTGTATGAGCTGATGGAGAGGTAGGTGGAGAGGTGTGCAGGGAGGAAGCTTGAGTGTATTTACGATATAGAGGAAGAGGAGGAGAAGATAAGAGAGAGGGGGAATTTGGTGCTCATCCACTACCCGAAGGATGTGAAATAGAAACAGATTATTATTGGTGTATGCGATGGGGAGGGTAGTGGGGAGGTGTACAGTTACCGGGTAAATCTTCCTATGAGTACGGTGTTTAAGTGTCTGTGTGAGGATGTTAAAGGTGAGATAAAGTCTGGAGAGTTCAAAATTCTGACGATTAGTGTAGAGGAGGTGCAGGAATAGAATGTGAATATGTCTTGCATTGAAAGTATCATACCTATTTTGAAGGGGATTGGATAACTGAAATAGCTGAGAGGGGAGGTGGTTATCTCGGGGCAATCTTCAGAAGAAGTGTTTGAGCTGGTATTCAAAGTACATCTGCAACAGATATGACATTTGTAATTTTCTTATATTACCTAATCCGCCTAGTGTTTGGTCATCCCCGAAGAGAATATTGCTCCATGCCTTGGTGTTGCTCCAACGCAGCAGGATGTAGTGGAAACTAATTGAAATAGGGTCCGCCGATTAAAACTCAGATAATTAAATCAGCCAGTGGTTTCAAATAACGTTATTTTACCTTCCTTCTGTCAATCCAATCCAACCTCTCGGATACCAGCACTCCGAGGGCCGATATCCACTCACCTAAATCCTAACCACATTACGGGATCATGTTAGGTTACTAAGTTGATTTTAACAGCTACACTGCCTTAAACTTATCATTATTTAATTCCTAATGACAAAAACTTCTATAGTGGCCGCTCTAGCCTTTATAGCTTTAGTGGGAGCTCAGATCTGTCCCAGTGGAGGAGGCTCGTCAGGGGTTGTCTCTGGTACGTTATTACCCTCATTTAGATACACTTAATATTGGAGGTGGTGGCAATCTCGTACTTCAGAATGGGCTTAATGTCCAATGCTACAACTACACCTTCCCAGTATCCTTCAACTCTATGCCACAAATCGCAGTCGGTACGCCAATGAATTATTCAGGCACTATCGGGTTGGAAGCCCCGCCATCTTTAGATATGTCGTATTACGTTAGACCAGTCCAAAGCTCTAATCCTAATGCAGTTACCTTCCAAGTCAGAACCCCCTGGAGGTTGACAACATGGTCGAGGATATCGGTATCGTTTTTGGCGGAAACCCGATCTGACTTCGAAGTCGGAAGTAGAATGCTGGATGTAGCATTTGTTGGAGGATGCTCAGCGAAGTCTCTGGGAGTGTGGCTCCAATTTAATCAACAATGGAGTTTTTCTTCTTCTTTGGTTTTGAGAGTGTTTTTCAATGGTTTTTCGGCCAGTACACCAGGACCCACCTACGATATCAGAATGGCCTCAGCTACTCTGAATAACACAGGAGCAGTGATAACAGTGGCTATTAACGGAAACAGCGTCTTCGATGTGCTTTATGCCAGTTACATCATATTTGATAAGAATGTTGTTCAGGGAGAACAAGATGGTATGTACGAAAGAGGAATTATGTCTACAACTAGCTTCTCAATTATGAATGGAGTATCATCAGCTGCAATTTACGGGATAAGTGGATTTGAATTTAACTCTGGAAGCAGTATCAATCTTAATGTGAGGCTAGAAAGCTCAAATATCACTATTTATGTGAGTACAACTCAGTACAATTTCATAAGTGTGTCCTACTTTGTGCTACAGAGTAGCTGCGCAAACTGTCCTGGAAATCCACTTGTCAGTGGGTCTAACTGTGTGCAGGCATGTCCTTTCAGATCATTCAACCAGTCGGGAGTATGTATACAGTGTGGGCCAGGTACTCAATGGAATGGATTTGCTTGTGTTGCTGCTCCTCCACAATGTCCTGCTAATTCTGCATGGAACTTCACGACTAACCGATGCTAATGTAATCTTAACTTCTGGAATATCTCAGGAATATGCCAGCAGTGTCCCAATGGAGCCCAATGGAACGGATTTTCCTGTGTTTCTAACTGTGGACAGAACTCTTTCTTCAACCAATCGAGCCAGAGATGTGAATGCAATAACAACTTCTACAATATCTCTGGGATTTGTCAACAATGTCCGCCAAATACTCAGTGGAATGGAGCTCAATGTGTCCAGTTCCAGGCTCCATGCCCTCAGAATTCTGCATTTAACTTCTCAAGTTCAAGATGTGACTGTATTTCAGGGTTTTACTTGATCAATGGAATATGCCAACAGTGTCCTTTGAATACTCAATGGAATGGGTTCACATGTGTTCAGAATGTCAACTGTGGAGCGAATGCCTTCTTCAACCAGAGTATCTCAGGCTGCCAATGTAACCAGAATTTCTATAATATTTCGGGAGTATGTCAGATGTGTCCTCCAGGTTCCAATTGGAATGGATTTACGTGTGCTCCTGTAGTGAATCCTAATAATTGTGGTCCTAACGCTTATTGGGATCCAGCTGTCGGATGCCGTTGCAATAATGGGTTTAACAATATATCAGGAACATGCCAGAGTTGTCCACCAGGTACCACTTGGAATGGTAATTCGTGCGTTGGAGGAGGAGGAAACCCATCAGGACCTGGAATATTCTGTCCACCTGGAGTCAACTGTGTACTTCTCTGTTCTAACTACCCCAACACTGTGTTCGATAGTTCTACCAGACAGTGTGTGTGCTCAAGCAACAACTATTGGATATCTGGGAGATGCCAATCGTGTCCAAATGGATTTGTGTTTAATGGAAATACTTGTATTAGACAACAGTCATGCCCTCCTTTCTCTATCCCTATTCCTGGTGGTTGCAGCTGCATTCCAGGGTATACCCGAGTGGGTTCTAACTGTGTCGCAAGCGGCACAGATGGGAACAAATGTCCTGACGGGAACTATTGGAACCAAAACAGATAGAGATGTCTTGCTTGTATATCAGGGTGTAAGGTGTGCACTGACGGGAACACTTGCAGGATATGTGAGTTAGGTTTTGTACCAAATAAAAAAAGAGGGTGCAGTGAGATTTGTGGAGATGGTGTGAGATTCGTTTTGTCTTGTGACGATAACAATACGGTTAGTGGAGATGGCTGTTCTTCTCGTTGTAGAGTAGAGGAGGGATGGAGCTGTTTCGGTGGATCACCTAACTCTAGAGACTACTGCAGCAGAGATAGACCAAGCAAGATATTGATAGTGCCTACTGGTCAGACCCGTACCTCAGGAAGGGTGGCAACTAATGTAAGACTATCTTGGTTGCCTACTGAATTGGCTCAGACTAATTGTGAGGACTGCCTGCAGATTAGGATAGAGAGTGGACCCAGCCCACAAAGTATAAGATCCCAATATGTTAAGGGCACCTCCTACAGTTTCTCTAATGAATTCATTTATGCAAGGGAACCTATTCCTGACTTTAGGTACTCAGTAAGAATAAACCCTAACCTACAGGACACCTACTTCAGAGGAATTGATATTAGTGATGTGGCGATGGTTAGTGTTTCCCCTGCCCTACTGTCTACAGTTGATAATGGAGGAACATTGGAGTCTGCTGCTATAGCAACGATAGTCAATACAGCCAGTTCAGACACAGAACCTGAAGCTGCCACTACAGAAGAGATTGCCTCGTTTAAGGCGAATGAATCTGCACCCTGATCCAGTTGATTATTTAGAATTTATATGGAAAACTTAGCAGCTTAGAATTCGCAGGTGGGACTCATTAAGAAACTGGAGGAGCAGACTCCAGTACCCACTCCATAGACGGGTAGGAGCATCGAAAATGGAACATAAGTCAAGTTCTACTTTAATAGGTTGTTGCTGCTGGATAACCTACTCATGATGCTGTCTGGTATGAGCATCCTAATAACTATACTATATGTAGTCAATATACTATTCAGTATGATACGGACTACAGTATGAACCCTATGGCCATGCATTTGCTATACGCATTATGCCTGCTATTGGTGCTATCAGGTAGGAATGGGTGTAATTGTAGTGGGTATCACTTACTACAGGTATCAGGCTAAGATCGACCTTCTGATTAGTCAGCTGGAGGTATCCCGTTACGAATAGTTATGGTCTTCCACAAGGAAATCGACTATGCTGATGGAGATGGGGATACTGTTACTGCAGCCGTACCCCTTTCTAAATGGTATGTCAGTAGAGTATGTAGATGTGACTATCACTACTAGGAATATGTACGATAGCTACAACTTTGAGTTTAAAATCAACTATATTCTGGTACTACTGGGATTCGCCAAGATACTGATAGTTGTGAAGGTGCTGCTACATCGGACCAGCTACATGAGTCCCAGAGCGAGTAGAAACTGTAGGATGTATGGGTGTAAGGCGAGTTATATATTTGCTATTAAGTGTCTGTTTAAGGATTCGCCTATGTTTCTTATGAGCATTGTGTTCTTTGTTAGTATTGTGGTCTTTGCACTGGGGCTCAGAATAGCAGAAAGGTAGGGTGGTTGTTATTTAGGAATCTGAATGTGGAGCATCCCAGACATTTCAATAACAGTAAGAACCCGCAGGATCTGGAAGATATTAATAATTCGATTTGGCTGACTATTATCACGATGACTACTGTCGGGTATGGAGACTTCTTTCCCAGGACACTTATTGGTAGGATTATCGATTTTGTGCTCGTTATCTGGGGGATATTTATTGTATCTCTTATGGTTGTTGTACTCACTAATGCTCTCGATATGGATTCTAATTAGTCCAGGGCTCTCATAGTACTCAATAGGCTGTAGGCGAAGAGAGTGGTCAAGGAGAAGGCTGCCAACCTTATAAGCACTACTTTTAAGAGACATCGTTTAGAGAAGAAAATGGCCAATTAACAGGACTAAGCATCCAAGAAGTAGCTGAAGAAGAAGCTACGTGGCGTAAATATAAAGGTGAACAACTACTCGAAGGAGTTCCAGCAGGTGAACAGACACATTCGGTCAATGTATGAACTGGACAATGTTTATGAATAGATGACCAGACAGTTCGAGTTCATCAATGATGAGATAGGGTACCTGACGGACAACCAGTCGGAGACTATTCGAACTCTTCAAGACTACCTGTAAGTGGGCAATAACGAACTTATAAAATAACATCATGCTTGAAACCTCAGTCAAGTAGGCCATAAATCCTCAAAACTGATAAGTGCTTCTGTTAGAGCTGAATCGTTTGGTTGTTGTGGTCCACCAGGTAGTTCGAGTGTCGGTCTAGTAGGTAGCCCTCTTTATCCAGGTAATATGTTACTGAATTATCCATTAACTACCCTCGTTGAATGTTAACTCTTCCCCGGGTTTGTCGCCCTGTCTCTGCAGTACCTCCTTGTACTTTATTATCCGAGGATCATAGAATTTGCGACCGCTACTGAATATTTTGATCTCTCCCTCCACGTTCTGCTTCAGTTTGATAATTTATTGCCGGTTGGAGTCTACTCCGCTTCTCATTTCGATAATGTCTTTCTAGATTTTGCTAAATACTAGGCGGTTGGCGTCATGGATGTGCAGAATATTGGACTAGTTTTAGCGCTTGAAATATTCAAATATGTTCTTGCACTCCTGTGACGCCTTCTAGCGGACCTCGTTGAGTCCTCTGGTGTAGTTATTGAGGTTGACGAAATTGTCCCCCAGTTTGGCTTCAAAACGCTTAAAACTGGTATCCAACTCCTGCCTTTTCAAAAACCTATCGTTTATCTCCACCTTCAGATTGTCTATCTCATTCTTTATTCTATTCTGTAGGGTGTGCTGATCAAACTCAAAATCCTTTCTTAAATTACGCAGCATGTCACTGGTAAGAGTGTCCTTGTAGTCCACAGAACTATTCGTAGAATTTAGACTGTTCTGTCTGAAATCATTTATTAGCTGTGCATGTTCCGACAGGGTTCTATTCACCTAGTGGAACTTCATCAGTATCTACCGTTTGAAACTATCGAGATCAAGAGTCTGGGGGCCGATCTGTGACCGAGCCATCTCCTTATTACCAATAAACGGTTGACTTTGAGTTCCCATACCACCTGAGAACGTCAATGTTTTGCTACTGCCTATCATGGTATGTTTCTATGTTGGAGATGGTGGGTACTTCGACGGATTTTAATTATGTGTGGGGGAGGGGAGGTTTCCCAGGCACTGGAATCATCTGCGGGTGTTGGGAATCTGTCTTCTGCAGGTTGCTCTGTTCGCCGGTGGGTTGGGTGTAGTTCACTCGTTCTCCACTGAAGTTGACAGCTTTTTGATGGGGGATCATTATAACTGTTAATTTATTTCTTATATTCTCTCCTACACCTTTTATCTCCTCTACCACGCAGTGTAATTCTAAGTATTGGGTGTGGCTTAATTTAGGCGATATGTTGGTTTATAATTCAAATTATATTTGGGTGGTTGTGCTACAGACGTCTTCCCTCAAGGTTACTGACGAAGCATAACAGTACAGACTGTACAAGAACCAGTAAATCTGCAGCCAAATCAATAATCAGAACAAGAAGGGTGGGCAGTTGCATCCGAGTACTAAATACACGTATTCTGAAGGTTGAACGTGTAACTGCCCATGATTAGCAGTCGATTCCTCCAGAGTACGGTTCCAAATACGGTATGGACTGCAGTATGCGTAAAGTAACGCTATGCAAAATTAAATAAACTGGAGTGGGATATTAGAGGATTTTATTTTAGTGATGTGTAATATTGAAATTTAGCCGTATATTTTAAAATCTACGAGCGGATTCGATAGGGAGAGGGATGGAGTTAGGGGCGGAAGCTAAAATATTTGGTAGGGGAGTTTATTATAATTATTATCGCTATGGAAGCAAAAATATACGAAGTCATGGAGGAAGAATACCCGTTTGGCGGTCGATGCGCTGCTGATCTGGAGGAGCCTCAGGAGATTATAAAGAGAGTGTACTATAGGTGCAGCCTATAAAACTAGAGGGTGTTGAACAAGGCTAAACTGCTGAAATCGCTGAGTAAGAACCCCCATTTAGTGGAACTGAAGGAAATCCGAAACGGATAAGACTGTGTAGAATTGATCTATGAGTTTGTGCCCTTCGATTTTCGTCGATTGTTGCAGAAAAATAGCGATGTTTAGCTGTCGGAAGTCAGAAATCTCCTCACCAAGCTCTCTTAGTAGCTGCACAATATGGGTATTGCTACTAAATTCCACTAAAAAAACATCGGTACTGATGCCCATGGAAGATTAAAATGCTATGTGGCCATCTAGGATTTTAGGGAGGACGCTCTCCAAACAGTACAAGAAAGTGATAGATCAGGAACCAGCAGGGAAGCAGCAACTGAGTCGGAGTCAGGCGAAGAATAAGATGAAATTTGTCAGCCTCTAAAATGTTCCGAAAGTAGGAAGGCGTCGATAGAGCAGCATGTAAGTGAGGAGCCAGGGACCAATAGGTGGCCATATCACAAGGGGCGCTGCAAACAGTAACAGTAACTGACGGAAAAGACACAATAAAGTAGTTCTAAGATGGATAGGCTCCTTTAGAAAATAAATTTTCGGCTGGTGGAACTTTAAAACAACCGGAGACGCACTTCGCCCTGTCGGTATAATTATGATTTCGGTGCCAACACTCCAAACGAATCTATGGTGGAATCATCCACAATGAAGAAGATTAAGGTGGAATCTGCCAAGTGTAGCCAGATATAGTCACAATGGCACTCCTTCCTGGAGGCCTAATCTAAATCTAAACTGACGTTCTCCAAGATTAGTCCCAGCAACAGCAGCTCTCGCAAGCAGTCGATTTCGACGCAGGGGATAGGGGAGTATGAGGGGTTGAAGAGAGATAGGAAATAAACCATGGATAGGATTCAGAGTCTAATAACGAGGGCAGACAACCTTCTCAGCGACCACCGGAATAGGAAGCTATCGCCGGCGTCTGCAGCATCGAATTTTTGATTACTTCGTAATACAGTAGATTAATTAATTATCAGACATCTTGGGTTCTGTTCAGCTTCGATAGTTTGTTCTTCAGCTGACTCAGCCTCTGCTTTACTTAGCCAAGGCCCTCCTTAAGATGGGTTGTTCGATCGAAAGGTTAGACTAACTGTGGCTCACAACTTAGTGACTCGACGATATTGTCGCGGATGGATTAGAATAGTTAAGGTTAGTTGAGTGTTTAGGGTTTTTTGTTATAGGACTGTATTTACTATGGGATAGGAGGGGAGGGAGTTCGAAGACTGATATATTTTTGCAAGTCGAAGTCGGGGAACATCTACTGGAAACCTTCCATTCTTTTGAGCACCGGTTCTGAAACGACTGGTTGGCTGAACTTCACATTTTCCCATTCAAAAGAAGGATGCTGTCGAGAGTTCCTAACGTTAGCCTATTTCTAGTGCAATATGTTAGAATTTTTGACTTTGTACAGCTTGGAGTAGGCAGAGAGAAAGGGTAGGTTAGGAGTCTGTTGAAGAACAGTTTAAACTAGGGAAGGATTGATTTACTATACCAAGGTGAGGACGTTTCTGAGTCTAATGAGTATCTGGTCGTTGGGCTCGATGATGTCCTGCATCTGGGTGTAGTAGTGGCTGGCAGCAGCAGCGAACTCCTCAAAACTGTTGCACATCAGACTCCTTAGATAGAGCTCAGACACTCTCTTAATACACTTGGTGGCTATCCTCTCGTACTTTATGGATTTACTCTACTCCTTCTTCGCCTTAACGATTATCTAAAGGAGAATTAATAGGAGCCTGGAGCTGCGGAAGTTCTCCATGATGCGCATCATAATAGAGTTGACTATCCTCACCAGCAGATCATCATTAAATGATTTATCGTCGGACAGCTGCACGTAGATGGCTGGTCTCTGCTAGTCCTCATGCACTATCTGGTTGAGGATGAATTATACGAGGTACGGCAAAATTCTGTCGCAGTTCCTGGTTATGAAGGGACACTTGACTGCAGCCAACAACAAAGCATAGGACTTGCTGATGGCTACTGGCGATACGCTGCTTTGGAGGAGGTGCGAAATGCACAGCCTTATGAACCCGGCAATAATGAACTCGGCGTTGGTTGCCAATTAGTTGGAGTTTCGCAGGGTTGGTTTGGAGAGTATCTGTTGGAAGTATTCTAGTTCCTATGGGTCTCCCTCGGCCAGTCTGTCTAAGTGTTATATTACAACAGAACTGGCACTCTGCTGGAAGGTGTTGAGGCTTAGATGAAGCTACTCAGTGGCTTTTCGGTAACGGTGGGTGATTATGCTTGATTTCTGGTAGGGTATTTCTATCGGTTATTTGCTGTTGAGAGCATTAGCAGCTGCAGGGTGCTCTATTCTGGTGTTGTAGCTGTTTTAATGGATGGGAGGGTTGGTGTTGGGTAGTTACATTATGCTCTCAACAATCTTGACGTCAGGCTCAGGAGTCTCCTACAAGCTCTGCTCGTCGATCAGCTGCGATTATTACTCTGCACTTCGATTCGACTTCTTTGTTGGAGACTCAATGATAGGGGGTTGATTAGGTATTTCAGCATGTATTCCGTAGCTCGCGAGTATCTCCTTTCCTAGTTTGGTTTACAGGGAGTGGAGGATTTAGGCGTCGGTCGAAAACTGAGGGAGATCGGATATCTGAGCCAGAACCAGCTGGTCGGTGAGGTAGTCTATCATCAGCTCCTTAACGATGATGAATACCCTTTACTGGTACTCCCGTATGTGAGTGTTACTCTGTTCAGGGTGTATCTTCCTCATCTACAGCTGATACAACATCAACAAATCGCCAGTGATCGTCGGTCCTCCTTTAATATCAACCAGCAATTAAATTAAGGTTTGCAGGGAAGCTGGACAGCTCTTGAAGTTTGAGTGTAAAACATACTCGCGGATGATGGCGTTAAGTAGTAAAGATTATCTTTGAGCGAACTTTACCTAGTTCATGACTTTCTGAAGCACCTGAGTCACCACCTCCAAGATATCGTCAGATTATCCAGTAAAGCTCCATAATACTCGCAGAGCCCATTTTAAAACCACCGTGTACCGTTCAACGAGGTACTCCATACTGTCGCATCTGTCTATTATTCCTGTGAGTTAGGCTACCCCACTATTCCTCAACTAAGCATCTGGGCTCAATAGTCTTACTGTGAGCTATTCATGGAAAAAGTAGACCATCGACTCGCTCAGTTTCAGCTACTGCTACTTGGAGATCCGATTGCACAACCACTCCTCCTGCTCAAACTTCACCCTCTTCTGCTTCTGGCTAGACTGTAGACTAATAGCCCTTAGCCTCGAACCATCTGGAGGCAGCTAAACGTGCTCTAAGGACATCACCTTTTCCTTCAAAGCCTCCATTCTGTCCATCTCTTCGTTCAGCTGAGCCTGCCTCTCAATCCTTGTTGTGAGTGGAGTCACAATAAAGTCGTACTACTTCATGAAGTTGGGCTTGTATTTGCAGGCGATCTGTCTTAGCTTCTCAAAGCTTATCTTCTGGCCCAGTTTCTCGACAAGGCCAATGCAGAAGTGTCTCACTTACTGTGCCTTATCGCATAGACAGTTTACCATCCCCTTGTACAGCTGAGCTATCTCGTTCGAGCGTAAACTAGAAGCAATATGAACTACGAATTCCAGGAGACCGGCTCTTTCTGGTTTGTCGGATTCCAGAGTCACACAAACTATCGGCAGAAGAGTCTAAAACCCAACAGCTTCATTCACACTGCTCATAGTGAGAATGAGCTCCTTTCTTACGGACTAGGTTCTAAAGGTCTCAATGAGCACCTCAATCATTTGTTTGGAGCTGGTTTTGATGTGATCGCCGACCTTGAAGTACATCTCTCCTATGCACTCGATCAGGGACTTCAGCAGTAACTTCGGTGCATCCATCAGTCTGTTTCTCAGCCCGAAGCATACGTCGGCAATTGTGGACGTCTTGACCTATTTGGAGGAGTCAAACCGTGAGAACAGCCTAGAGAGCTCAACTACACCCTACTTTCTCTTTTCAATCCCGATGCCCATATCGTTGATCTTGGCCATAGCCTTAAGCATCTCACTACCTATTGCAGTCTCCTTGTGCATGCCCTTGCTACTGGAGTTGGGTTGGTTCACCGGTCTTTTAGGTGCTTCGCTCACCTAGAGTTATCTTTTCTCGAAAGGAATCAGACAGGGAAACTTCGAAGTCGAAAATAAATTCGCCATTCTCTGTAAATTGATGTGAGTGCACTCCCTGACATCCTTAGAGTTGTCTTTCAAAAGACAGTTGATCATCGTGCCGAATAGCTCTTAAAGTTTGACTTCTGCAACCTTTCTGCTGTCGACACAGCTAGCCTAAAGCACCGATGTGAGAAACCTAATTACCTGAATTTTCATGTTGGAGTTCTTGTCGCTCAGAGACTATATGGACTCGTCGATCAGCTACTCAGTGGAGAATAGAGTTTGCATCTGACTCAGACAGCTGCCCACTTCGACCATAATCACACTTTTCTTGTCTCTGTACTTGGCATAAATCGAGGGTAACATCTATTTAGCATATGGAAGAAAGGCTCTTCCTCCGAACCTCGCTAGCCCTCCTATTATTTTAAGGCTAATGAGCGTTGTTTGGAGATTGTTGCTCTCTAGTAGTTTTTTGAGAAGGTTGACAATATGTTTGCACTCCGAACCCATACTCCGGGAGCTCCTCACTCCCTCTAGAAGCTCTTATAGGTATTTCAAGCGGTTGCTAGGTTTCTCAATATTGATTACTGTTGAGACCCACTCCTAATTGAACTTCTTCAGAGGATCCAGCGCAGATTGAGAACGGTTGTGGCTTATCGATCCAGATTTTTCATTGAGATTATTAGTCTTACTGCCTTCTTGTTGGGAAGATGTCTGCTCCATGAGCTCAGCGACCACTGCTTCTGGAAGTTACTTGAGCTGGGTTATCAGGCAGTCTTGTCCTTCTGTCTTAATTACGTATCTGAGCAGATCCACTGCTACTCTTCTGGGAGTGTGTTGTTTTTACAGGATGATACTCTTGAGGCAACTGATGTAGGACTTCAGGTAGTTAAGACTGGCAGCTCCAAATATCTGAACCAGGTGTCTTATGGAGTCGATGTAGAGTGATACACTCTTGCTACTATCCCTAACGCTAATACCTCTTAGAATGCACTCCTCTAACTTTTTGGAATGGTTCTTGAAAATATATGCAAGGGTTTACCGATAGTACTCGAACTGCTCTGGAGAGCACCCCGACTCGATGAAGGTCGCTAACAGCTCGACACTCGGTTCAGCCACCTTGGTAAGTTACTCAAAGCAGACGAGGACTTTTTCGTAGCATCTAATGCTCTGTTCTCTAAGGAGCTGAGAGAAGTTGACCAGCTGCACGAACTACTCGTTCAGTTGACTATGCCTAAGACAGAGAAGTAGTTCGTCAAGGCCGGACTCTCTAAAGGCAGCAGAAGGGGACTTTAGTTTATTCAAAAGAGTTCGGTAGTTGGTTTCTTCGGGGGCAGAGGCTACTCTGTGTAGTCCGGTCTGAAGGTCGTCGAAGGTTTCGGAGTACTCCTCCAGCAGGCACTTGTTGAGCTCCTCTTTGGTGATAGGAGTCCACTCTTCCAGGAACGAAACAGCCTAATGGTCAACCAGACTGGTCACTTGCTTTTCGAAGCTGGCGTAAGAAATATCGTCCTTGCGGTGATGAAGTGGAGGGTGTTGTTTGTGGTTATGAGCTGTTGACATACAGGACGAAGT
>JAOXNN020211398.1:0-18260 GCA_028571205.2 Hydropsyche betteni | reverse complement strand
GTTTCAGACGCTGGTGAACCCCGGAATGCCGATCCCTCCCGAGATCGTGTACCTCACCGGGATCACCCATGCGATGGTGCTTCCCGCCCCACGCATCGAGAACATCCTGCGAGCGCTGCTCGACTTCGTCCGAGATGCAGTGATCGTCGGGCACAACGTCCGCTTCGACCTGAGTTTCCTCAATGCCGCCCTGGCCGCCAACCACTACCCCACCTTCACCAATCGGGTGGTCGACACGTGTCGACTCGCCCGCCGCCTGGTTCGGGCCGAAGTACCCAACTGCAAACTCGGCACCCTGTCCGCCCACTTCGGATTCGCCAACCAGCCGACACACCGGGCACTCGACGATGTTCGGGCCACGGCCGATCTCCTTCACCTTCTCCTTGAGCGGGCCTCGGGCTTCGGCGTGCTCGGCCTAGACGATCTCATGGAGATGCCGGCCATCAACCGCCACCCCCAGGCGTCCAAGCTCCATCTCACGAACGAACTCCCGCGAAGCCCCGGGGTGTATCTGTTCCGCGACGCGGCCGGAACGATTCTCAAGTGGGTCGGGACGAACACGGACATCGACGACACCAAGCAGGCCGAGGCCGGCTGACGCAGCGTGTCCGGGCGGCGACCCGGCCGCCCGGACCCGGCGTCCTACGCTGGCCCGAGCGAGGTCCGTCCGGCGCGGCGGCCGAGGAGGAGGCGACCATGACCCGCATCCGATTGGCGGCGGTCGTCGTGCTCGTGGCTATGGCCGGAGCGTGCGGCGACGACGCCACCACCTCCGACGACGGGGCAACAACCACGACCGGGGGATCGACGTCCACGGCGCCCATCGCGTCGCCGTCCACCGACGCGGTCCCGGCGACTGAGGCACCCGAGACCACGACGACCGAGCCCACGAGGCCGGCTGGCGTGGCGTCGGTGCGGTGGTCCGAGTCCGGCGTGGTGGTGGTCGACGGCTGGGGGCACGACTGCGGCAGCGCGGTGCTGGAGATCTCGGGCGTGCCGAGCTCGTGCCAGCCTGCGACCGCCACCCTCGGCGCGGTGGTGGGGGACGCGGTGTACACGGGCTCGACGTGCGGGCGGCTGGACGCCTACGCCCAGTCGTGTGGCGGCGATCAGCGCAGCGACCTGCTGCTCAACTGGACGGCCCCGACCACGGGGACGTACACGTTCGACGCGTCGAACTCCGGGTTCGCGGCCAACCTCGCGGTGTTCAACACCTGCCCGTCCACCACGGAGCGCGGGTGCTCGGACGACGCCAGCGGTGCGGCGGTGACGCTCACGGTCAACGCCGGCCAGTCCCGCCGGATCGTGATCTCCGGGACGGACGGGGACTGTGGGCAGGCGGTGCTCGACATCGTCGGTCCCGAGGGGGACGCGGCCACGGACGCCGACGCGGACGCCGACTCCGATGCGGACGCCGACGCGGACGCCGACGCGGACACCGACACCGACACCGACGACGCGGCCATCACCGGTCGGGTGTGCGCGCCCAGCGGCATCCACTGGATCTCCGACGCGGAGGTCTCGGTCACCCACGCGGGCGGCACCTCCATCGGGGTCACCGACGGCGATGGCTACTTCCTGATCGAGGGCCTCGAGCCCGGTCCGGTCACGGTCACCATCACGAAGGGTTCGTACAGCCACACCACCACCGCGACCGTCGTGGCGGGCCAGATCACCGATCTGGGCGAAGACGAGTGCCTCGAGCAGGGCAACGTCGACATCATGGTGATCGAGGGGGCGTACGACTCCATCGGCGACGTGCTCTCCTCGGTGTGTGGCGAACGGTTGGAGCGTGCGGTGTCGCGCGTGTCATGGACTGACGTGCATGGCGCAGCCGATCCGCAGACCTTGGTGCGGCACCATCGCGAACGCGGTGTGGACGGCCCGGCCACGGCCGAGTATCGCGAGCACATCAGTCACGTCACAGGGAACTCGGCGGACCATCACGTGTATGTGACCGTGACGGTGGATCGGTCGGCGTTGAAGTCGCATGCGTCTCGTACGTCGACATCGGTGCCGAAGGATCTTGGGGTAGTGGTGGTCGACGAGGCGTTGGCGATCGCTCGTGAGCTGTCACAGCGCGGGTTCAGTGTCGGTCGTCCGTTGTCGCCGCTGGGCTTGTCGCGTCTGATCCGCCGGCTCGGTGATCCGTTCGCTCCGGTGCCGTTGGTGCCGACGTTGTCGGAACGGTTGTCGCTGCCGGAGAAGGGGCAAGAGGGGCCGGAGCAGATCACGGCGCAACGGTTGTGTGTCGCTGTCGACGGCGCGTTGCACCGCGCCTATCAGCTGCGCTGGCCGGCCCGGATGGTGCCTGGGGATTGGTTGCGCACGTTGCTGACGGCCGCTGGTGGACCGAAGTTCACGACCGTGGCGTTCGAGCCGGTGCCGCCGTCGCGCTCGACCCGGCGGCTGTCAACGGAGATCGCGCGGGCCTCATCGAACAACGAGGTACAAGCACGGCGTAAAGGGCGGGTGACGGCGAAGTCGTCAGCGCAGCTCGCCGCGCTTCAGGCCCGCGAGAACGAGCTGATCGACGGGCACGCCGAGATGGACTCGTTCGCGATCGTTGTCGTGTCAGCTCGCGACGAAGCCGAACTTGATGAGCGATCCAAGACGCTGGAACGTGCCGCGCAGCGGTGCGGTGGCGCACGGGTGCGGCCGCTGGACACCCGCCATGACGTCGGCTGGGCTGCCGCGCTCCCGATCGGGTTGCGAGTCGAAAAGGCCGGGCAGTGAGCCCGTCGGCGTTGTCGTTGCGGCTCGACCGTTCGACAGTGACAACCCGCCATCTGCGCTCGGCTTTCCCGTGGCACTTCGACGGTGGCCTTGAATGTCCGGGTCCGCTGGTCGGGGTCAATCTTCTCGCCGGCCGTTCACCGTTCACGTTCGATCCGTTCGGGCTGCTCGATGCCGAGCTGGCATCGAACCCGAACGTGATCGTCGGTGGGAAGCCTGGCGTCGGGAAATCGACGATCGGCAAGACGGTCGTGTGGTGGTGCGTTGGCGCGTTCGGTTACCGCTTCGTCGCTGTCGACCCGAAGGGCGAGTATCGGTCACTCGCTGAGGCGTTGGGTGTCCCGGTGATCGAGCTGCACCCTGGCGGCCGGTCACGGGTGAACCCGATGACCTCCGATGGCACTGAGGACGGCGACCGTGCCCGGCTGCGGTTCATCACGGCGTTGGCGTCCGTGGTCGTCGGCCGGTCACTGAACGGCCTCGAAGCATCTGTGCTGGAGGACGCGGTGACGGTCGTCGCTCGCCGGAACACCGAACCGATCCTTGCCGATCTTCTCGCTGTGCTCCGCGATCCGCCGGCGGAGATGTGCCAGGAACTCGCCAAGGAGCCAACAGCGATCCTTGACGGCACCGACGAGCTCCGGTTCCGGATGCGGTCACTGGTCTCGGGTGCCCAATCCGGCATGTTCAACGGCCCCACCAACGTCAACGTGGACACTCGCCGTGGTGTCGTCATTGACCTGTCGGGCACCGGCACCGACGACGAACTGTTGCGGTTGGCGATGCTCGCAGGCCAACGCGCTGTCGAACAGCTCCGTGGGGAATCGCCGGGCCGGACAATCATGCTCAACGACGAGACCTGGCGACTGGGAAGCACCACCGACACGGTGCGCTGGCTCCAACACTCATGGAAGCTCGGCCGCCAGCACGGCACATCGAACTGGGCTCTCGTCCACCGGCTGTCCGACCTCGGCGCTCAAGCCGACGACGGCACCTCCATGTTCAAGATCGGCAAAGGACTCATTGGTGACTCGGACACCCACATTCTGTTCCGACAAGGAACGGTGAGTGACGCCGAGCACGCCTGTACCGAGCTGCAACTTCCGCCGGCATGTAAAGACGTGCTCGCCCGGCTGCCCAAAGGCCGAGCGCTCATCCACTGCCAGGGACGGCGCGCTGTGGTCGACATCACCCTGTCGCCCATGCTCAAACGCCTCACGTACACCAACCAGGCGCTCGACCAATAGACCCCCGAACCCCTCCCACCCGATATGTCATCGTTTCGTAACAATCCCGCGGGTGTGGGAGGAGCTGTGACCTGGGGTTGGGAGTCTGGCGGGAGTCGTGGCCTGGGATTCCGCTGGGACGTTGGTGCTCATTGTTCGTGGGTATGCGAATCAATGACCTTCTGCGTCGCCCCGTCCCGGATGCCGTGCGGCAGATGGATTGGGAAACCCTCATGACCCGTGCCGGTTCCGGTGATCTGGATGCGTTGGCGGGTGTGGTGGGCCAGCGGCCCGGGCTCGGCTGGTATCTGGTGAGCCTCGCTCGCCGGACCGGGTTGGAGGACGCCGACGCGTTGCTGGTCGAGGCGTTGTGGCGTGCGGTGCGGGCCCGGCGTTCGTCACCGGACGCGGTCTACAGCGCGATGAGATCCCACCTGGTGCGCAGCGCCCGTGCGGCCTACCGCCACCAGGAACGCTCGATCGCGATGGACGTCGCTTCGATGCTTGACGTCATGCCGTCCACGGTTGCCGATCCGGTGGCCGATTGTGCGGTCGCTGTCGCCACGTTGTCGTCCGTGCCGGCTGATGTGGTGCGCGCTGCCGCCCGCAAGACGCTCACCGGTACCCCGTTGTCGGTCGCTGATCGTCAGCGCTTGTGCCGGTTCCGGTCCAGCGCCGCCGCGTTGGCCACGGCGGCGGCCTAAGACCTTCCCCCCTCTACGAAAGGAACATGATCATGTTGAAGATCCGACACTGCGCTGCGTTGGCTGCCGTGCTCGTCACTGCCGGTTGCTCGTCGACGTCGGCACCATCGACGTCGACGGCTGCCAGCGGCACCACGATCGCTGTCGCGCAAACCTCGACCGCACCGGCGGCGGGTGCGCCGGTCGACCCGACAGCCGCCCCGGCTGAGGGGCCGGCGTTGGAACCCGACCCGACCGGTGACCCGATCCCGGTGGTCGTCGAAGGAACTCCGCTCCCCAGTGCGATCACCACGACCTATGTGGAGCAGGGAGGGCAGTTCCTCGAGACCGGCCCGATCTTTGCCGCGCTGGGTGTCCGCGGTATCCCGTACCCGTCCGCGGTGGGTGCGCTGCTCACCGACGTCGACACGCGCGCCGAGCTCGTCGAGCCCGGTGTGGTGTCCCGCAACGAAGCCTTCGGCTGGCTACTCAAAGATCCTCGCACCCTGGGCGAACTGTTAGACGAGTTCGCCGGCACGCTGGCCATCGCCGCCGGCGGATGGTCCGCGACGCCGACCGAATCAACCAGTTCTGGCGCCGAATGCGTCGAACGGGTCTATACGAACCCGGCGAGCCAGGTGACCTGGACCCTGTCGGGCTGCTCTTACCCGCAATACGCGGGCATGCGGGCACTTCAGGTTCGCCGTGTCGGCCGCTACACGACAACGGGCCTCCAGGCACCGGAAGTGATCGCCGGGGTTAGTGACCGCACCGACCCGATCGCTACCGCGCTCGCCGGCACGTTGGCCGGCTGGTCGGTGACCGTGACCCAACCGGACGCAGCGGGTTCGACGATGTCCCTGTGGGTCCGGTTCGCACCCGGCTCCCCCGATGTCGAGGCGACGATGCGTGGCCTTCTGGCCGGGTGGACCGAGACCGACGACACGGCCGATGCCGGCGTGACATGGCGCGCCAACAATGACAGCTGGGAAATCGAACCGGCCACGGTCGTGTTCCGCCAAACCGGCCGGGTCACCACATGAGCACCGGTGCCCACTCCACGGGCCCGACCCAGCAGGCACCGGTCGGCCTCGCCTACATGCCGCTGCTGATCGCTGCTGGTGCGGCGCTCACCTGGATCGGCGCCTGCACCGCGGGAGCGGCCGTGGTCACCGGCGGCCAGTGGAGGCCACGGAACCTGCGCGACTTCGTCGACTACTCGGCCTCGATGTTCGACCCGTCGCCGGCGTTACAAGCGGATGGCGTCCCGGCCGGGCCGTGGGCCGGGATTGTGACCGTGACCATCGTGGGAGTCCTGTTGGCATTGATCCTGTGGGTTGCTGCACGACGGATGCGCAACGTCTCCGCCCGTCGACGTGGACTCGCGCAACGCTCCGATCTGGAACGCATGTCGGCCGAAGCGCACCTCCACAAACGCGACGTCTACCGACCCGGCGCTGTGGGCATCAGTTCCCCATTCGCGGTCGGTGTCGCGCTCGGCCGGGCACACACCGGACAAGACGTGTGGGCCTCAGTAGAGGACACGTTCTCCGTCATCGGCCCGCCGCGCTCAGGCAAGACAGCCAGGCTCGTCGCACCAACGGTCGCCCGCTGGGAAGGCCCAGCGGTCGTGACCGGTCTCCGTCCAGAGATCATCACCTGGACCGCAGCATGGCGGCACCGTGGCCGCCGGCTCGTGTTCGACCCGGCCGATACCACCGACCTCGACGCCGGCATGGAACGACTGCGATGGACACCCCTGGTTGGGTGCACCGACGAACTCACCGCGCTCCAACGAGCCAACGCCCTGTTCGCCGGCCGACCCAACCCGTCAGGCGACGAGGCTTACTGGCGGCAAGAAGGTCGCAACGTTCTCTGCGCCTACCTGCTCGCTGCCGCCCGCGCCGACCTGACGATGCTCCACGTTCTGACGTGGGCAACACGATCCGACGACACCGAACCCGCGTCAATCCTTGACGGGCTCGACAACACCGGACTTTGGTCATCGTCACTGCGCGCTGCGATCGCCAACGAACCCCGCTACAAGGCGGGCGTATGGGGGCAAGTGAAACAAGCGCTCGAGCCGTTCATGCTGCCCACCGTCCGGGCTGTCGCCGGCGGCCACATCAGCGACTCGTTCCACGCTGACTGGTTCCTCGACGGCTGGCACACCCTCTACATGCTCGGCTCACCCTCCGAACAGCAAGCCGTCGCCGGTCTATGCGCCGCGTTGGCCGATCACGTCGTCGAGACCGGCCGACGTCGCGCCCGCGAACACGGCCGGCTCTCCACCCCACTGCTACTCGCGCTCGACGAAGCCCCCAACGTCGCCCCCATCCCCAAACTCGACCAACTCATGTCCACCGGTGGCGGTTCCGGGATCTGCACAATGCTCGTCGTGCAATCCGTCGACCAGGCCCGCAACACCTGGGGGCCAGCAGTCGGTGAAGCACTCCTACGAGACCTCGCAACACAACGCCTGGTGCTCGGCGGACTCGGGTCAGCCAAAGACCTCAAAGACGTCACCAGCCTCCTCGGTGAACACGACGAGATTGTCCGCACCGTTTCCTCCCGCGGTTCACGCGGACTACTCGCCGGTGCCGACATCTCCGTCAACACCCGACTCCGGCCTGTGCTCACCGAAAACCAGATCCGCGAACTCGACTCCCAAGGCATCGGTGAAGCACTCCTCATCCCACGAGCCGGCAAAGCCGCCCTCGTCCACCTCCCAGCAATCTGGGAGCTCACCGACCGAACCGCCCGCACCTGACATACCACCCACACCGATTTCGTCGCTCCTACGCCAACGTAGAGGACGGTTCTTCGGGCTAGATGACCGCCTCACCCGAGGGAACGCTCATTTACCTGTGATGCTCCTGCTAGTTTTCGGCCCGCGACGGACAACGGCAGGGAGTGATGATGCGGGTAGCGACAGTGGCTTTTTCGGCGGTGCTTCTGGTGGCATGTGGTGGCGGATCCGATTCGGCCGCCACACCCAACAGTGAGTCAACCCTTGCGGCGTCCAGTTCGTCCGCTGAGGCGACAACGCAACCGCCGGCCACGACCGCTGCACCAACAACCACCCTCGCACCTACAACGACGGCCGAGCCAACGACCACGGTCGCCCCGGCCTACTTCGGCACATACGCCCTCGTCTGGCAGTCGGCCGTCGACCCTGCACGCAACAACCAACCAGAGCCTGTTCCGACCGCGTCAACGAACGGGGTCACTATCCGGCTCGAAGCGGTTGGCTACATACCGGTGTCGGCGACTGACAGCCCTCAAGCTCGGGCTGCCTGCGTGGAAGAGATGTCCATTGTCGGCGCCGACGAGCCTGGCTGCTTGGCGATCCAGCTTTCCATGGACGTCGCGGCCGACTTTGCCGGCGAGGAGGGCCACGTTTCCGTTGATGCCGTCATCACCCCCGAAGGCCACCAGTACGACTCGGTCTTTGCAGAGAGCGCATACCCTGGAACCATCGAGACCGAGTTACTGGTTGTCGTCCCCGGTGTGCCTGGATCGACGCTGAAAGTCGAATACGGCCGTAACGGGGTTGGCTACGAAACCGTGACGTGGGAACTTCCTGACGAACCGTGGCCACCTGCACCATGGACACCCTGACCGGCTGGTCGGATGAAGCGGGTAGCTCCGGACGCCTTAGGGCAGGCGGCGACCTCCGCAGCAGTCAGTGGAGCTAGCAGCTTTCGGGTGCAGCTTTCGGCGTGACATTAGACTCGGGGTCGTGGAGCCAGCCGTTGCCGCTACCGTCCCCGCCGGTGCGATGACCGCGGATGAGCGCGGGTTCTGGACGAACGGTGTGCGCCCACCAACAACCGATGACGTGTCGGTCACGATGGACGGCCGACGACTGGATAGCCCCGAGAAGTGGGTGGCCTACATCTACGAATGCGGCCGGCTGCCAGCGGACGCCGAGTACCTGTTGGATCAGTACGGCATCGCCCGCAAGTGAGCGACGAGTTCGATCCGCACCGGATCATCGCCACGCTGGACCGGCACCAGGTCGACTACATCGTGGTGGGCGGGATGGCTGGGCGTGCCTACGGTGCAGAACGCCGGACTGCCGACGTCGACTGCGTGATCAAGTTCGAGGCATCAAACCTGGAACGCCTCGCCGGCGCGCTACGTGAGCTCGGCGCCCGGATCAGACAGACCGGGCTCGATGACGACACGGCCAAGGCGTTGAGTCTCAATCTGTTGGACCCGGAATTCTTCGCACAGAACGCACAGAACAACTGGCGCACCGACGCCGGGCCGGTGGACATCCTTGTCGGTATCCCTGGACCGAACGGATCACGCGTCCGCTACGACCAGCTCGCGCAGGAGGCGTCATCGCGGACGCGAGATGGGCTGACAGTGCGGGTCGCTTCGCTACAGGCAGTCATCGTGTCCAAACGGTGGGCCGACCGCCCCAAGGACCGCGAAGCCCTTCCCGAGCTGGAAGCGCTAGCGGCGACGGACTCGGCCAACGTTCACAGAGAGCCCGGCGTCGATCCCGGCGTTGTTTAGGTATCTGGTACGCGGAAAGGGGGCCCGCCTCTGGGCTGGCCCCCTTTCGCTTGATGTGTAGTGCCCCCCGGCGGAGGTCATCAGATGATCTTGATGACCGTGGATTCCTTGCTGCGTCGATTGCGCAGAACGATGTCGTCGTCCGGGTTGTTGAGGATCAAGTCCATGACGGCGATCGCCCGCCGGACAAACTCGGTCATCGACATTCCGTGGTCCTTCGCCCTGCTGCGCATCTGACGGTAGGCCCCGTTTGGGATGGCCACCGTGATCTTGGTCGTAGCGACGTCGTTGTCGCTGTCGTCGACAATCCTTTCGAGCACTTCGTCCTCGTTGATGGACAAACTGCTACCTCCTTTTTCGTGAAGACCGCGACGTTGTTGAACCAGGCTGGTACCTGGCCCCCCAACGTCAGCGATTCGCCCTGTCGGCTTCCTCTGGTGTTGTTGGTAATTGAAGCTGCCCTCCGGAAGAGGGCCTCTCCATTGCCAACCATTGAACCACGACATTCAGCTGAACGCCAGTCAGTATTCAAATTTTCGCCATTTTGTAACCAGCTTCTGACTGGCGTTGACCTGGCGTTCATGGTACTCTGAGATGGACCGATCCAGGAACCCGGGCCACAAGGGAGGGACCCACGTTGAAAAACGACGACGACAACACCAACTCCTACAGGTCGGAGCGGCCGCCGGCAGACCGTCAGCATCACCCCCGTCCAGCACGGGCCAGGACCATTCTCATCATGGAAACCTGCCTGTACCTCCTGCTGGCCGGAGCGGTGACGGTGGAGGAGGAGCCGTTGTGAGCGTGATCGAGTTCATTGCTTCCGTCGTGAGGTCCATCGCATGGCCCACCACGACCGTCATCGTGGCGCTCATCTTCCGAGAAGAGCTGGTCGGCGTCCTCAAAGCAGTCCGGGGCCTGCTGGGCAAGCTGTCATTCCTCGAATGGCGCCACAAGGAGAACACCATCGTCTTGCGGAGCAATCCCGACGTTGGTGTCGAGATCGAAGAACAAGAAGGAGGACCGGCCGACAGCACGTGACTGGGGGAGAGTCTGGCGACGCGAGCAACAAAATCTGTTACACCGGACGGGCCGAAATGGACCATGCACAGGTCCTCCTTCGGCCCGTTTGGCATCTCTGGCCCGGCACCCCGGGCCTATTTGCCGGGCAGCCCAGGTGCGCCCGCCGTCGGCCACCACCGTGTCCGTACTTCGGTGTGGTTGGTGTCCTGCCATGCCGGCGGGGTCGGGTTGCGGTGGCCACCGTTGTCACAGGACACTGGCCACAGGCTGCGAATACGACTGACGGCGTTGGCGAGCACCTGGTGGAAACCAGCGGGTGCGGCCGGACTGACCGGGGTCAGCCATGCGTCGCGCCAGTGCAACCACAACGCAGTCAGTTCCTCAACGAGCTGCGGATGCTGAGCCCAGCACCCCGGGAACGTGCTCTGTAGCCGATAGGTGCTGACAAGCCACGGCACCCACGCCGCCAGCTGGTCATGCCACCATGCCTGCTCGGCCTGGTCGCTGCTGGTCTCGATCCGTTTCGGGACAACCTGGCGCACGACGTCATCACCCTCGTCGACGCCGGCGAACGACTGCTGGACACCGGCCCGGTTCTCAACGACTTCGAGCCGTTCCCTGATCCGGTTGAGCTCGGCGAGCGCGGCGGCAAGCCCACGCGCTAACGCTTCGGGTGTCGGCTGCCCTGCCTCGGTCATCGCTCAAACCCCCACCCGCGATCGAGCCCAAGGTCTTGCTCGGCCGGGTCCGGTTCCCGCCGCGCACCGCCGACAGTTCGGTTCGCTGCGTCGACGTTGAACTGTTCAAGCTGCGCCAGCACCGTGTCGAAATCGACCTGATCGTCAACGCCGTTGCCGTCACGGTCGTACACGTCGCCGTGGTCGTCGCGCCCGTTGCGGTCCAGATCGTTCGCGAGTCGCGCGTTGAGGTCTCGCCACGCGCGCTGTTGCATGCCGGGCGATGCCGGTTCGGTACCAAGTGGTCGGTTCATGTCGGTGATCCTCCATGTGTCGCGGTAGACGGCGATATCGGCAATCAGCTGGTCCCGGTCATGTGCGGCCAGGTTCGGTGCCGGCAACTGGCCAGCAGGTCCGGTCGGCGCAGCCCATGACACGTTCGCCTCACCCCGTCGACCGGTCAACGATTCAGCCCATACGGGCGGGTTGTAGGTGGCGTCGGCTTCGACCATCCGCCGCCGATCGTCGATGGCATGGTTGAGCGCAACCACGTGGGCTTCGAGCTGGGCCACCGCCGCGGGCGGCCGCCAGTCCGGATCGGGGTCAAGCACAGCGGGTTGCCGTTCGGTGCCTTGCCGGTCTCGGTAGTCGTAGATCGCACCGGCAACACGCCGGGCGAGATCTGGCCCGTCAACCCTTACTGACTCCATCGCTGTCGTCAGTGCCCGGCCGAGGTCTGCTCGGCCGACAAGGGTGGTCACGGCATCGAGGATCTTGCCGCGCATCGGGTCTGCATCGATGCGGGCGAGCTGCCCCCGATCCAAGTGATGTTCGGCCCACGAGTGCCACAACTGGCTGCCGGCAAGGCGCGCAGTGTCGGCCTGTTGCGCGCTGAGCGTCGCGATCGACGCCTCGTTGTCCAACGACTCGGCCAGCGTCGAGCGTGCGGAATGTTCCCGATCATCTCGACCCAACGCCCGACCGAACGCCTCCGGGCCGGTCAGTACACCGGTGCCGAATTCTTCGTGGTCGTGGCCATCAGTCACGCAGTAGGCGACGTTGTCCCACCGGCCGCGGGTCATCGCCACATACAACGCTGACGACCCCGAGCCCGGAGTGATCAACGCCCGTGACACGTCAACGGTGCGGCCCTGCACGGCATGGATCGTGCCGGCGTACGCGAGCTGGGCGTGATTGGCGAGGTACTGGTTGGGGAACACGACCGTGGCGGCGTTGCTGTTGGCGCGCTGCGCCACGACTCCATCGGGCCCGGCAGAGATCACGGTCCACGTGTCCCGGTTGGCGACCATCCGCCCATCGGACGCGACAAGGTCAGAGTCGTTGAGTCGGGTCTGGATGAGATCGCCGGCGCCGGCAGCGTTGCCGTCCATCAGCAGCACCCGGCCCGGTTCGACCAGGCCAGCATCCCGTAACTGTGCTTGCACCAGCGCCGACAACTCGGCGGCCTGGGCGTTGGTGTCGGCAACGATCACCACGTCACGGCCCGCCTGATGATCAGCCCACCAATCGGCCACCAGCGTCGCCGCCGCGTCGTCACCGGTCACCTCGACGATGCGGTGATGCGCCGCATAGATATCGACCACGGCGAGGTTGCCGTCACGCAAACCGAGCGACGCCGGCCCTTCCCACGAGTGCTTGAACCGGCGAACGTCAGTGAGTTGAACCGACGACTCAGCACCGATCAGATCGGTGATGATGCCGCCCGCTTCGGGCGAGGTCAACTGCAACGGGTCACCCACGAACGCGACACGAGCTCCCCTGCCGGCGGCGTACTCGCAGATCTCGGCCAGGTCACGAGTCGGGACCATCGCCGCCTCATCGACCACCAACAAGTCGCCGGCATCGAGGCGAAGCAGCGGCTGTTCACGCAGCAGCCGCCACGATGCGATGTTCGCCGTGACCGCTCCTGTTTCGTCGCGCAGCACGTTCGTCGCGTTCTGCGACAACGCCAAGCCGACGACCTTTCGGCCCTCGGCCCGGTAAGCGTCGACCGCACCGCGCAGCATCGTCGTTTTGCCGGCACCGGCTGGACCGATGACCGTCACCAACTGGTGATCACTGGTTGTCAGCGCCTTCACCGCTACCAACTGATCGGCCCCCAACGTGCGCCCGGTAGCGAGCTCGAGCTGCTCGATCGACGACGCCACACTGACCGGGTCAAGCCGATGAACGGTGACCGCCGTCGCCCAGTCAACAATCTTCTGTTCAGCCTCCAAGACCGTCCTGGTCGAGTAACGGCGCGCCCCGTGAACCTCATACTGCGACTCGCCCGACCGGCGCCGCAACGGCTCCGGCGGCTCAACCCCGATACGCAAACCCGAGATCGGCACCAGCTCGTCATCGGCCATCACGTCATCGGTGAGCGCCTCGATCCGCTCCACCACTCCCCCACCACCCGGCATTCCAGCCAACGCCTGCCCGGCCTTCGCGGCGATATGAGAACGATGGAACCGGGCCCGCTCAACACCCAACCGATCACTGATCCCAGCGATCACCACCCCACGATCGGCCACGGCCACCGGCGCCGCAGGAACGGTGCCCGGGGCGAGCAGATCACGCACCACGTCGCCGTCTCGGCCAGCCTCAACATTCCACCGATCATGCAACCCATCGCCGCCGCCTTTAGGGCGGCGGGTCGCCAACGTCGACTCTTGGAACATGCGAGCACGATCAGCGATCGTGGGTTCGCTGCCGTGTTCGGCCCGATAGTTCTCAGCCAAACCGGACCAATGCGCAACGATCTCCCGCCGACGTGACGACCAGCGTTCGATCAGCCCGGCCGGCACACCGTCGATTTCACGGAACCCACGCTCGGCCCCTTCGACCTGCCAGTTGATGCCCAGCTCGGCACTCAACGCTTCCTCGAAACTGCGGGCGTACACCGCTCCTGCGGCGTGCAGTTCCCGGTAAAGCGAACGCCCGTCAAGAGTGCGCCACGCCTTGTCATCAGGGCAATAGACGCGGTTCAGAATGGCGCAGTGCGTGTGCAGCTGCGGGTCACCGTTGCGGTTCGTGCGGTGCTGAAAACGGGCCACAACCAACCCCTCAGCGTCAACCTGACGGATGCCGTCCTTGCCAGCACGAGCGAACAACGCGTGCGAATCGAGGTAACGGAACGCCTCATCAATCGCCCGATCGTGCATCCCTTCGATCTCGATACGGATCTCGGCCGGGGCCACCGCCCACAACGCCGACACGCTCTTTGACGGTGCGAACTGGGCATCGAATCCGGCGACGGCCTGACGCGCCGTGCCCTCCTTGAAGGCATACGGCTTCGCCCCCAGCACAACAGGCTCGACCGGCCGACCATTCACGTCAATGGCCGGAACCATCTTCCCGCTCTCATCAAACCCAACCGTTCGAGGGTCGATGAACTGCCCAAACAGTGCCCGCATCTCATCCTCGGCCACCTGCCCGGACAGCTCCAACCGATCACACCCCGCACCGTGCCAACGGCCAGGAGCCTCACCGGCCCCGGTGTAGTAGTCATGCGCCCCGGTAGCGACCGAGTTGGTCAAGTACTCGAACCCTGACCCTCCCGAAATCCTCCCAAGCGTCGCCACCACGCAACCCAACCTAGCACCCGCATCAAAGATGCAAGGGTGTGTTGACCTAGAAAGCCAAACGAGCACCACACAATGAGCACGACAGGCTGCTAGGTCACACAAGAACCATGCGAACAACGAGAGCACCACAGAACAGACACGAACAACAGGAGTGCCGTCAGTAAGGGTTGCATGTCACGAAACTGGCAACCACAGACCTACATCACCATCGACACACCCCGCTCCCCCACAAAGGACACACACGAATGAACCGGCACACCGAACGACTCGCCCGACGCCAAGCCGCCACCGACGAACTCCAAACCCGCATCGCCGCCCGCAACAGCGCCTTCGACGCACTCGACCAACTCGATACCGCACTCGACCAAGCCGTCACCGCAGCAACAGGCAACGCCGACCCACTCACCCGCGCCGACCGCCTCACCACCGCACTCACCAAAGTCGACCAAGCCACCAACGAACTCCGCACCCGCGCCGAACAACTCCGCACCGCCGAAAACGCCAAACCCGCCGACATCGCCACCATCCTCGGCGTCCCCACAAACCGCCTATTCCCCCGCCCACCTTCCCCGCCCGCCAACGTCGTGACAAGCTGACCGCTCGTGCCTACCGAACACGACGCCGACGCCTGGTACGACACTCGGCTCGATGACATCCTCCAGAACAGGACAGAGCCCGAAGAGATCGACTGGGCCGACCTCGAATACAGCTCGGCGCTCGCTACCAAGCTCGTCGAAGCCCAATACCTGGCCGGTCACCGCACGGCCTACCTCGGTGGGACAATCGAAGGCGACCTCGACATCGACGGCAGTAGCGAAGGCGACCTCGACATCCATGGCACGGTCTATGGCAACCTCACCATCACCGGAACGATCGGCGGCAGCCTCACCATCACCGGGGCCATCGGCGGCAACCTCACCATCTCCGGGACGATCACACGCCACCTCAGCGTCGACGGGACGATCGCCGGAGACCTCCAGGTCGACAACTATGGGACGATCAGCGGATACCTCGACGTCGATGGGACGATCAGCGGCAACCTCGAGCTCGACGGGAAGGTCGGAGGAAGCCTGCGCATCAATGGGACGGTCGGTGGCAGCCTCGACATCGACGGGACGATCGGCGGCAACCTCGAGCTCGATGGGACGATCACCCGATACCTCGATATCGATGGGAAGATCAGCGGCGACGTCCAGCTCGACGGGACCGTCGGCGGAGACACCCACATCGCCGGGACCGTGGGCGGCGACCTTCTGGCGTTCGAGCGCGGGTCGTTGTGTGGTGCTGTTGTGTCGGGCGTGGTTTCGGGTCTTGTGGTGTTGATCGCGAGTTTTACTGGTCGGGTGTCGCTCACCCCAAGACAACAGCTAACGCTGGGCTCCGTGCGAGCTGGCCGGTTTGCGGATGCGGTGTTCGTGGGGGATCTCGTGAACGTTCGCCGGTGTGATTTCCGTCAGTGTCCTGATCTTGCACGGTTTGAGTTCATCGGGTCCGCGCCACTCGGGCGGGCCAAGAAGGCGAGAGGTGAGGAGAAGGGCTTGTCGAGTACACCGGCATGGCCTGAGGGGGTGGCACCGGTGGCGGCGTTTGAGTTGGCGTCGATTTACCGGCAGTTGCGGTCGAACTTGGAGGATCGAAAGAACCGGACGGCGGCGCACCAGTTTTATGTTGGGGAGTTGAACGCGCGTCGTGAAGCGGTGGAGACGCCTCGGTGGTTGTGGGCGGAGTGGTGGGCGTTGACGCTGTACAAGGTGGTTGCCGGGTATGGGTTGAGTGTGTGGCGTCCGCTGGTCGGGTTCGCGCTAGCTGCTGGGGTCGGTACGGCGGGTTTCGCGATTGACGGTCTCGATCTGTCCCCTGATCCAGCGGCGACGCCTTCGGCGAGCATCGCGGCGACAGCGACGTTCGCTGTGCGGTCAATGTTGAGTTTCTTGAACCCACCGGAGGCGGATTTGTCGACTGCTGACTTGTGGTTGCAGATCGGGCTCCGCTTCGCTGGCCCGTTGTTGCTCGCGTTTGCTGCGCTCGGGGCGCGCGAGAAGGTTGCTCGCTAACCGGCCTCCCGCTTATGCGTCTGCTGGCGGCGGGACTGCCAACGGGATGGTGATGTGGTCGCCGTTGGGTGCGGTTGCGGTGAGGTCGAGTCGTATGCCGGTTGCGTTGGCGTAGCGGATGAGGGTGCCGAGTGTGCGGCTGGTGAGCTCACCGCGTTCGGCGTGAGAGACGGCCGATTGGGTGACGCCGACTCGTGCGGCGACGTCGTTCTGTTCGAGCTGGGCGAGGTGCCGCATCACGGCGAAGGGGTTGGCTTGTCGGCGTGCGCTCCGGGCGGTAGCTCGCCGGGTCTTGTCGGATAGCGCGTGTTCGTCGCCGCTGTTGTTCATCGGGTCCTCCGTGAAGGTGATCGTACGCGTGGGGTGTGTGGTGGTTTGCCGGTGGCTATTGACGGTCTCGCCATGCGGCCCAGATGCGGACCTGGCGTGTGGTCATCATTCCGTTGATGGTGCCGGCGCCCGCGAGAAGCCGACGGCCACCGTATGGCTGATATCCGGTGACGCCGTGGGTGGGGCAGTTGCTGGGCGCGCGGTCGGTGGTGTGTAGCCAGTTGCAGCCGCACGGGTAGTCGGCGTAGATCACTTCACGGTCAACGGTGGTGGTCATGGTTGATGCTCCGGTCGGGTCTTTCCCCATCGGGGGAAGGCGTGGGTTCGCCTTGTCCCGATATGTGCCGCGGTTGAGCGGAGGGCCGGTCGGGGTCAAGGGCCGGAGAGGCAAGAAGTTGTCGGCATGAGCGCAGCGCCGACAGGCAGAGCCGACAAGTTGTTGCCGTGCCCTTGATGCCGATGAGTCCGGCCCGGAGCGCACCCCACCACCACGACCAGACCCGCTACACAGAGTTGCTACGCCGCAGTTGACCTCCGTCCCCCGCACTCAAACAGGTGACAACGTCACCGGGCAGCACCGCCCAGCAACTCCCGTGCAGTGCCCGCCAACGGGCACGTAGGCCCGCCAACGGCAGGGCCGAAAGCACGGGCAACAACCACGGGGAAAGAGCAGTTGACCTCCGTCCCCAGTTACGGTCTTTTGTGTGGTGTTGCGTCCTGATCCGTTGACGGCTGCGCCGGAGGTGTTGTTGCGCGAGCTGCGTGAGCTCCAGCGCGAGTTCCGGCTGGCGACGCATGAGGTGGTCGACGGGCGTCCGGCGGGCGTCGATGATGCGACGTTGGCGTGGTGGCGTCTCGCCTATCAGTGTTGGGCGAGAGCCGAGTTTGAGCGGAACGGGTGAACCCGCCCGGTCGGCATTCTTAGGAGGGTGTCGGGTAGCTGATCCACAGGTTGCCGGTGACGGCGAGCAGCTGGTGTTCGGCGGGGCTGGCCGGGCGGAGGCCGTAGGCGGGTTGGCCGGCGCGGGTGAGGATGCCGGCGAGGTCGTCGCCGGTGGTGTCGGGGCTGGTGCGCCACAGGTCGGCGTGTCGGCCGGGTTGGCAGACGAGGCAGCGGTGCTCGGTGTCCATTAGGCGGCGTTCCGGAGGCGGGCGATGAGTTGGGTTTGATCGACCAGGTGCAGGAGGCGGCGGGCGCCGTCGTCGGTGATGATTTCGGCTACGTGGGTGTTGCCGAGGTAGCGGATGCGCAGGCAGCCGGCGGTGCCGTCGTCGGCGGTGATGAGGAGTCGCCAGCCTTGGCGGCGAGGGAGGCGTTCCCAGCTATGGCCGGTGATGCGAGTGGCGGTGCCAGTGGTGGTCATGGGAGTTCCTTTCGGTGAGGGGTTCCGGGTGGTGGCCGCCCCACCCGGAGGGG
>JAOXNN020211370.1:0-18272 GCA_028571205.2 Hydropsyche betteni | reverse complement strand
GTAGAAAATATTTGAAATTCACTCTGGCAGCAGAGTAAAAATGAAAATAAACAACCAACTTTTTATTATTATTCGAATAATACGAAATAGCTTCTTAATAATTGTCAATTATTCTATTCAGTACAAATATTCAAAACCGCCCCGAATTATTATTATTTGTTTAGTCAAATAGGCACATGGGTGGTGTTTTATGTTAAAACGGAGGTCCTTACTCTGAAAAACAGTTCGGAGATAAATGCTAGGCTCCTCCTCATCTCTCTCCTCGCCTTCCTGGAAACCAACTGCCGAAAAACATACATAAGGATCCAAGCAGCGCGAACGGTCAGCCACTAAACAAGGATCAGATGCTCAATTAAGTGCACAGACCGAACATGCACAATGCTCCAACAAAAGGGAAAGCATTTACCTAACCCGAATTCCATTTCAAGAGGACAGAATCGATCACAGTCGGAAATGTAGTTAAACCAGTCGAAAGAGAAAGCGTAACTATATTCGGACCACAAGCGGACAACTAATTTAAGCTCTCTAAGTACCCTGCATCGCCTGCCAAGGTAAGCAATCCCAATCTTCCAACTACATCTCCAGCAAAACAATAGCACCGCACAGCAGCCAACGATATGCACATCAGACACTCACCGAACAAGGACCCCTCTGCAAAACCAGGCCATTTTCACTCGGCTCTCAATACTCCAACAGCTCGATAATATCCTCAATCAACTTTTGCTTCTAATTTCAACCAGAAGCCAGCTATCCGAAAGCTTTGATTGTTTATACTGTAATACGATAAGCATTTGGCATCAATTCTGTTAAGTAAATAAGCCGGATGAACATCCAAATAATAAGGTAGGGTAATAAGATTTAATTAGCAACGATATTATTTCAAATGGGGACCTCGTGCAGCAACAACAAACTTAAGGAATAGTTCCGCATGATTCGCTAGTATGAAGACAAGGCCTACGGACTCATCAAGGTGGTCAAAAACGACAAAGTAGGTCGATAAGTAGCTGTTAAGCAGCTCTACTTTACAACTAGGGAGGAACTGCAGAGCTACATCCACGCAGCCGACCTCGCAAAGGAGTATGACAACATTCCAACGTTAGTTAGACTAAATGGGTTCACCGTAGACCCCCACAATGATCAGAGTGACGATCCCTATGTTGTGACTGTTAACCTCGAGTACACTCCTAACAACTTCGGCGAGAGCCTTGCCAACAGGAAACTACAGCTGTTGTAGTTCCTTAACAAGAACAAGAAAGGAGTCAACTACGCCAAACTAAACAGGCTCAAACTCTACGACTATGAATCTATCAGCCAACTCATGCTCACCGAACGAAAATACATCGACGTGTTCTACTTGGAGGCTGAGATCCTGAGGATGATCGACCATGTGGTGGGGGCTATCTATTTCCTGAACCACTTTTCAAACGACCACTCGGCTGTAAGACCAGAAACCATCGTTACTGACAGCGATGGTAAGTACATGTTGGTGGATAGGAGAGTGATAGGATGTAAAACCAACTATGAACTGGCTGTCAGTCAGAGGGCTAATAACAGTTCAACAAGCTGCTACTACCTTTCACCCAAGGAACTCAGATCATTGAAGACAAGAGCACAGTCTCCACAACACACTGCCGAGTACTCTGACATATTCGCTGTGGGTCTCATAGCCTTGGAAATGGCTACTATGGAGTCCCTGAACTCACTGTATGACTACACTACCTACAAACTCAACCAAGCAGAACTTTCGAGGCTTCTGTCCAAGGCTGCGAGCAAGTACTCTGAACCATTTATGCGGATGGTGTAGTCAATGCTGGAGATGGAAGAAGACAGGAGGACCAACTTCAGCTCGCTCATCGATACCCTAAGTCCCATTCTGACCAACAGTCTCTAGAATCTGAATCGAGCGTATGGGCTACCAACAGAAAACTCTGAGCTGAAGGTTCAGCAACTAAATGATAGGTTGGTGCAGATTTAGCTTGCGTACCAGCATATCATGTCGACCAGACCAGCGGCTCCAACCGACCTGCTGGATGAAAAGTAACTTCTTCAGTACTAGGCGAAGTTACTAAACAAGAAGAAAACTAAGAAGGAGGGCGAGATGAGCGGTAATGGGCTGTACGAGTTATACATGAAGGAGTACGAATCGATTAAGAAGTCCAGGGAGAAGGTATGATGCTAAATTCTTAATAACACATTAAAACATATCAATCACCAAACAAAATATCCCATCGTCTGAAGTCACCAGTTGTCTTTATGGTATCAGGTTTCAAATTAACTGAGGGAAGTTCCTTTACAGAAATGTGGCTAACCATTGACATTTCTTCAGGTTCTCTTTCAATGGCTCCAGTCGCCTTGGGGAGGTTCTTGGGTTTGAAAGGAGTACTTGTGCTCAAAGGTGGCCGAGGTGTAACGACCGCCTTGGAGGCAATGCGCTCTGTCACTGGTTCTTACTCTTTTTTGCACACTGAATTGGGTCTAGGCTTATTTTTAGCTAGGGACTTGCTCATACTTGCCAGTCTTTGCTACGGTTTTGGCTCTGCAAATATCGTAGCTTTGATTTCTTCAATTATTTATTCTAATTTTTCGCTGCAACTGTACCTGGTCATCATATTCTGTTGAGCTAGTACTATTGGCCTAAGTGGTTCAGAAGATGGTTTGATGCGTTCCTTCAACCAAACATACAGATCTGACACGAGAGCAGTACAGTTTTACAGTTGTGCTCTGAGTTCCATACTCTCCTTTAAAAGCATATTGCGTTATGAGCTTAGCTTCTCTTTTAAGAACTCTACCGTGCTATTTTATCCGCTTCCTTTACTACGACAAGATAACAACCCCATAGTTTCGAAAGAATTCATTAATTGTCCCTTTTCAGTGGGTCTTTTCATTACTTCTTTTATCTTTGTTATCTCTGCCTCCTTCCTTTTTATTTCATGAGCGAGCTGGCTACTCTTTTGTTAGAGTTTCGCCTTCGACTGCATCAATTCGGTTCTATCCATTGTAAGTTTCTGTACTTACTTCTTCAGTCTTGACTCTTCAAATTTGAATTTATTCTCCAACGATCCAAGCTGCTTCTGGCAGGAGTCTAGTTACCCTTGGATCCTAGCCAAAGCAGAATTCTTACAGCTAACCTCATGCTGCAGTTTGTTAATATCCTCTTCTGTCTTCGACCGAAACTGCAGATCCTTCTGCCGTATTCGAACTAGGTCTGAAAGACAGTGCACAGTCTTTGAGTTTTAGTTTGTGAAACCCATGCCTCCAAGTTGCATGCCCCAGGATTGGAGGACACCTTTAACGTAGCTATAGAGATTGTAGTATGCTTATGCTTCCCCATGATCATCGAACTGTACCACAGTGGAGTGATAGAAGTCTTCCTGGTGGTCTATAACTGAAATATGCGAAGGGATGTCATCAGTGAGCAGCAACTCCTATCGGTACCTTGATGTGGGACTGAGGAGATCAGTAAAATCGTTCATGAGTACTATAAAATATAATAGAGTTATGGGGTTTTAAGTGAATTTATTCGTTATTTTATTTAGAAATCTAACATCGGCTTGTTAATACAAATTGGGAGTTTTTAGCCAACTCAAATTTTTAAAAAATTATCACTATTGCTAATCAAGAATAGCCTTTAGAAGTTAGATTCCGAGGTTTATATTTAGGTGTACTTACCTGCAACTGGGACAGCCTATCAATTATTGTTTTAGTTTAGCTATCCAACTTTGTGATTGGAGTCTCCGAAATACAAGGCTATGTGCTAATCTTGACAAAAGTTTGCTGATCTTTACGTCGGACTAGTTTTCTCCTGCTCGGAGTTGAAACATCTATTATTTGCGAAGGAATAAAAGCGAGTGATTAGTTTTTGTGTTAGTTGATGTTCCCAATACAGTTGGTAACTTACTCTTGGATGGAGGCTAGAGTCTGCATCCAATCCTCCGATCTTTGGTTCATGCGCTGCTCCCAAGCTTTAAGCTATTAGGGCATCCTTCCTACAAACTTCCGTCTATTTGATTTATGGTCTTTGCCCAACTGGCTATTATATTCTGGATTTGGATCTCTCTACTCTTGTTCTTCATCTAAAATGCTGTCATAGTTGAAGGATTGCCTCCTCAATAGCAAATTCAAATACTCTCTCAGTTACACCTACCAGGCAAGGCATTTATCCGTCTGGTAGATTGTCATATTTGTCTGTATCTCTAGCTTATTCTCAATATCAGCTAGCACAATCTAATGCTTATCGCAAAGCTTCTCCATCGCTATGGTTTCGATCTCCAGAGGCTAAATGATATATTCCTATTTGTTTTTTGAGTTGACCATTTTTATTAACCTATCCAACCGTCTGATCAACTCTTTCTCTCTTGAAATCCTATCCTTATACTCCTCTATCTGGTCGATGAGTGTCCTATAATAGTTTTTGGAGAGTTTCCTCGACTTCTGTACTAGCTGCATTACACCATCATTACATAGGTAAGCTCATCCATCTGCTCGTTGACTATCTCCTTATTCTTGAGAATCTGCTGAGTTAGATCATTGCAGCTTATCTACCTCTTTGTCTCCAATAGTCTCTCAAACCGATAGGTTGCCATCGCCAGCTTGTACTCTATTTCAGTATTTATCTTAGCGATCTCTTCATTCGATAGAGTGAGCAGGTAGTCAAACTACTCTGGTTTTGTTCGAATTCTCCCCGATTTGGGGGTGAAGGTATATTGGTTGTAAAATATCCCCACGTACTCCGGCTTCAAAGCAATCCTCTTCTTCCTATTGTGTAGTCGGTATGCTCTATCCGGTTTGATCGATATCTTTGGTAGTTCGCTATAAACAAGAGGAGTTCTCTTCTCCACTGTTTTCACTGTTACTCCTACGCTCAAATACTGTCTTTAACTCTTTTATTTGGTTATCGGAGAACTTTAATGTTGGTAAGCTTCATACTGGACTGCCTTGTCCAACTTTTATATTTTCCTGTACTATTCTACCACTGATTGAATATTTTTTCTCACCTACTCACCATACTTAGCATGAGCTGTGGGTTAGTCAAGTGGGTAGAACTCACCCGGGGTAACTGGAGAGCGACTGCCATTCTTCTTCAGTTGGACTGGTACTTCATAATTATTGTAGTGGTCGAGAAGGGAGCTTACGCTAACAATACTCTATCTACCATTAATAGAATGCATTAGGTTTATATTGTCCAAAATAACATGCTTACAACATTAATAATAAGGTTGTTAACTCTTCTATTTATCTATTGGTATGTAATGTTTGTTATATTAGACCGTTAATCTCCTTACCCTAAATGTTTCCTCGAACCCAATAATTAATACTTGACTAGTTTGATCAGTGTTCAACAGATATTATGAAAATTTTTGAAAGAAATTGAATTCGGATAATCAACCGATAAAAATCGTTAGCTCTCTCAGATCTCTATTGTTCCTCATAACTCTGTATGCAAGCATTTTTAGGTTCAATTATTAAAAGGTTATCAGTATCGTCCTCTACATGTAACCCAATCTCTTTTTGTAGGCAATAAAAGCTTGTCGTTGGCCTACATAATTTTCACATTCGTTAACAAAGGTATTCAAATAAACAAATTAAACAAATGATCAGGAGAAGAGAGGAGTGTAAAATAGAAGGTATCCTAATAGGTTCAACAACTCAAATCATACTGTGATAGTTTCAAATGTTGCATAATCTGCTCCAACGTTAATTTTAACGGCTTACTTGAGAATATTGGGCTAAAAAATAATTTCCCTGCCCCTCTACGAAAGCTAGGGAGAGCGTTTCATAGCTTATAAGCCAAATGGCAGTTAGCTGGAGCCCACTTCCTTACAGTAGAGGTGGCCGTTGGGACGTAGAACAACCGGAAAGGAGTGCAGGGCAAAGGAGAGAGAGCTGTTAAGTAGCACTCCGTTTATAAATTTAAAATAACAACTAAGCATATAATAATTATCTATATTTTTAATCGATGAACCGGAAACTTGCCCATTCAAAGCAATCTCGAGAAGGTATAATCCCTAGAGTCGTTATTTTTATTGGCGAGTGTATTATAACTCAGACTCTTACAACCAAAGGAGACAGCTAGTGCATGAAATTGACGTCCACAAACAACGAGTCACGCAAACCAATATGGTCTACCTGATTGGACTTCCCGACTCCCTCGCCGACTAATCTGTACGCTTCACCCTAACTGAGTTGCTCGCTAAAAACTAATACTGCGGACAATATGGAAGCATCAAAAAACTGCTAGTTAAAGAGAACCATTTCAACGAGTTTAGGTCTTACTGTGCCTATGTAACCTACTCAAATGATGACTCCGCAGCTTTGGCAGTGCTGGTAGTTCATGACATAATACAGGCTCTTAACAACTTCGTGTGGGAGGGCAGCAAGATCTACGCCTCTTACGGAACGAATAAATACTGCTCTTCCTTTATGAGGTTCGGAAAGTGCAAGAAACCCTAGTGCCCGTTCCTCCATACCATCGATCAACAGAAGGAGATCCGTTAAGAGGATAACAGAAAGTTGTTCCAGGAACAGCAACAGCTCGCTCGCAAGTTCGTGATATCCAACCACTCCACCATCGACTTCGCTTCTCCAAAAGCCTTCGTCTTCCCAACCAAAGCTTAAATCAAGCGCCGTCTGGTTGAGTAGGGAGCCCTCAAGCTCAAAGCACCTGTCCAGGAACCTGCGCTCTCGTTGTGTTCGAGGGTTGACTCGATGGAGCAGCTCAAAACGTTCAGGAGCGATGCCTCAACATAATGTTCCCCCTCAAAATAGCTCACAGATACTTAGAATATATAAGAAGCTGATATTAGAACAGAGCCTTGTATCATGAAGCTCATAATGAGAAAGGTCACCCTATCTAAGAAGTCTCTATTCACCTTCGCTGACGAGCACAACCTTAGCGAGGTCGACCAAGAGGGGAAACGTCTACGTTCCTACTTTATCTAATACCAGCAGAAATGCTGAGCATCTCATATCTATTACCTCTCATCATATCATCCCACCCTTCCCACTGTCTATGCTCTTCCCATCTTTATTCCATATACTTCCATTCCATATCCCCATGTTACTGGATGTTTTCGCACATCAAGCAGGCTCTGGCACCTTCTTTTTGCTTCCGAAAACTAGCATACTGGCAAATTTAAAGGTTCTTTGGTTTTGTTTTACAATCAAAGTCTAATCGATTTAGCCAACTATTCCAGAACTACTTATAAATATGCACATCAAACAAATTGGACTAAGGCAAATAATACATCAAATACGAAGAAAAGTTATTTACTGTAATATCTTCATCTTTTCGATTGATCTTGAATATTGTATTGAAACTTGAAATTGCTCAGGAGATAGATTTAAAAAATACAAGTTAATCCATACAACAAACTAAGGCTGTATGTTTAAAGGGTTTGTGTTTTGTTAATTGATATCAATTTAGCACTTATCGGCATCTTCTTTAAATTTTCTGTATCCTTAGAAATCCCTGGAAAAAAAAATAATTGGCGATAAGAGACCCTACCAAAACTCTGCCTTATCATTCTGTTATAACTGGCATAAAAATCCTTCTATTTTTAATTTGACTTCCGTATCGGTGTGATTTTTCAAGTCTGTATTTACCCTGAGGCTCAATCTTAAAAATTCTCTCTGTTTTCTGAAGCCTTATGTCCCGAGTACGAACCGTGCTAATCTCTCCTATTTATTGTATCGATTTTATCCTAAAATCTCTCACTGATTATTTGGTTTTTGTTGCTGCTAAGCATGACTAATACCCCAAGAACTAATAGCTACCTTTGAAGATCACTCTGTTTCAGTACTTCATACTATGAACAGCTTTTAAACTGACGAAAGGTCTCTCCTTATATTAATTAAAATACGATGAAAAACTCCAAACTAGCCAGCCAAGTATAAGCCCTGCAACAAGAAGTCAAGACCCTCAAGTCCGAGAACTGCAAACTCAATGATACCATCATCATTCTCAAGCAGCAATTAAAATCCGAACGATCACTCAAAGAGCAAGTGTCTGAACCTATTCGAAAACTATAAGACTAAATCAGGCGTCTCACAGCTTAGAATGAAACCTACAGGAGAAAATACTTGAATTGTGAGGTGACCATCCTACCAAGTAATGGGTCTTTTAAACCTTCAATCGGCGGAATTTCCGTCAACAACGACTAAGAGAGACTGAGATCCAAATCAAGGGAAGATAAAAACATTAAATTTTCGCTTCCCCTGAACAAAGTTTCTCACCCTCAGGCTGCCTAGCGTTCTGTGAAGAAGAAACTGTCAGTCCAGAACAGTGTAGGAAGCAACGTGAATAACAGCTAATTGTTGAACTAGACAACAACCCAATAGAAAAGCCCATTGATGAAACTTACTACTCTCAGAGAGCTCAAGAATAATGCGAGCGAGAGATCAATTTGTCTGGGTTTAATGTATCGATCTGTGAGTAAAGAGAGAGATGCATCTCGCAGCAAGCTATTTATCTGATATATTATATTCTATGCTAGATTACTCTCTCATTTCTCTCAGTTTGGGGTGATTAAAGCTTCTTTATGCCTAAGATCGTACGCATACTATAAATTTATTGTCTTTGTATTATGATTCCAATAAACATACCATTATCAATTATAGAAAGTGTTCAGGCTGCCCATAATCTCACCGTATTCTAATCCTGCGGGCTACCAGATATATTCTGTCTTTTCTTATCGTCCTCGTCTATCATTGCCAAAACCAATTTTTTAGGGTGCCATTTTACGAAACTCTGTGGGTTTATACATTTCACTCTGTAACTATGAGTACCATTCTCGACGCTGTATACATCCACATAAGGTTCATCGCAGGATACCGCTAAAAACCTGCTGCCGTGAGAAAATGATAACTTAGAAATAGCTCCCTCAGTACGACTAAAATACTTCAATTGAATCAGGTCCTGAAGGCTCATTAGCTGCACCATAGCATCTTACCCTCCTGTGGCCACGTATTTGTTCTAAGGATCTAAGGCCATACAGGTAATTCTTGAGGCGTGGCAAGGGACACTCTCAACCAATGGGTGATTTTTGACGTTCTCATGAATGTAGAGAGTACCACTATCTCCTACTACTAAGAACCCAACGTCAGTCATATCCCACAGAAAATCTTGTATATCGAATGCAAATTTAAGAGTTTAAAGGGGTGCCTGTGTTCTCTTATCAAAGAAGAGTATTTGATTCTCTTTATTCGCTAAAGCAAAGTGGATTTAGTCATGTGCCCAAGTTGCTTTTGTAAAATCGACCCTGCTTTTTTTCTCGTTCCTATCAAATCTTACAGGTTTGTTGTCTCGGATATCCCATATTTTAAAGGCATCTCTGCTGACTCCTAATAAAGTGTTATTATCGCACCATTCTAGGCATTCGATAGTTGATTCGTTGTTCTTGTAATCCTTAGGTTTTTCCAACCCTCTAGAATCCTCATAGTTCCAAATCCTGAGCAGTACTTCGGAAGAAGCTAATTTAGTGCCTAATGGGTTCCAAGCAATACACCCTACCTGCCTAGCATGTCCCGAAAAAGCTTTTTACTTAAACTGTTCGAACTTATCGAAGTCAGGAGCATGAAACTCTGGCTATGTTATCATCCTAAATATTATAAATTTGGGTTGTCTAATTATTGAGCGACTTCAACATGATGATGATACTGATGTGTTGGCAATTTAAATAGGGATCAATCCTTGGGTTTCTTCTTAAGTCTGAGCTGGTTGGAGTGACCGCACTTGCGCTTTCTGCAGTTAGTGGCCTTGAGGGGCAGAGTGGCATAACACTTTCTGCAGATTTTCTTTTCAATGTTGTATTTCTTGGCAATAGCGGCCACTGTGGGGTCCATACCTCCTCCTCGGAGTCTAAGCACGAGGTGCAGGGTTGACTCCTTCTGAATGTTGTAGTCACTGAGTGTTCTGCCGTCCTCCAACTGTTTGCCGGCGAAGATAAGTCTCTGCTGATCGGGGGGGATACCCTCCTTGTCCTGGATCTTAGCTTTGACGTTTTCGATAGTGTCGGATGACTCGACGTCGAGAGTGATCGTCTTTCCGGTCAGGGTTTTAACGAAAATCTGCATATGGTAAATATTATATTCAAAATAATCTGATTTTTTATTTAATAATGCTTTCGGAACTTGGAGCTCTGAACACTCGATAGCAATTGCAGCCTTTTGATCATTTTTTATATACAGTAGGCTTCGCTTGATTTGTTGATTTAGCATATAATTTATAAAAGATTATTAAACCCACTGATTGTTTGTGTTACTCAAAAATGCCTCCACACTCTCTTCAATCAATAATAAAATTGGTATATAAACATCTCCGAAACAATTGTTCACTCATTCCTCTGCTCCCCTTCCGGAATAAACATCATCTCGTGTGTTTATTTAAGGAAAGGGTGGAAGTAGAGGTCTAAAAGACCGATTCTTTATCGGGGATCCTTATTAAGGGCCTTCAAAATGAAGTCCTTCGCCTTATCTGACACATCAACGTAGTTCGGAAACCGAACCTACTCAGTTGCCTGCGTAAAATAACATTTTACAATCTTCTTAACGTCTTGTTCACAGTAGATTTTAAAGGGTATGCTCCCGATGATAAGCTCATAGGTCATTACACCGACACCCCAAACGTCCACACGTTCATCATATGCATCTCCCCTTACAATCTCAGGGGAAAGATACAACGGTGTACCACAACGGGTATTTCGCATTCCTATGCAGTGAACAGCCCACCCAAAATCCCCTATCTTGACTATTCCCTGTGTAACTCAAAAATGTACATTTTCCATAAGAATATTCTAGGGTTTAATGTCTCTGTGGTAGATCATATTGGAGTGCAGGTACCGAAGTCCCTCGATAACTTGCCTAATGAGGTAAGCCGCGTACTTCTCAGTAATTCTTATTTTTTTCTTAAGGAGGTCCCACAGCTGTCCGTCAGTACAAAGCTACTGCAGAATGTATAGATTATTCTCGTCTGTAAAAAACCCATATTGTTCGATAATATTAGGATGCTTCATGCATGAGTGTATTTTTAGTTAACGGATAATCTGGTCCCCTACTTTCTCCTCGATAATATGAGATTTAGACACTACCTTCATCGCACAAACAAATCCACTCTCTTTATGTTTGACGACAAACACTTCGCCGAAATGGCCCTTTCCCAGTCTCTTACCTTTAATGAACTGGCATAAACCCAAAGCCTCTTGTTGTTAATGCTTTTGAGGAGTCAAAACGAAAATAGAATTTGTCATTATTGGTAATTAACTAAGCGGACTCAGCTTCTGGCTAAACGATGTCTCTTTTGAATGTGGTTAGTCAATCACCTCATATGGAAGTGTAAATGGTTTTGTTGTGCACTAAGGGAGATATGCATGAGATAGCCTATGGAGAGAGTAAGTGCTGAAATGATTGAGGTCGAAGGGTTTGCTAATGCATTAACTATCGTCGCCTAAGACTAAGTATTAGTTCTATTTGCCATCTTCCGAAAGACGACCTTTTTGGAGATTAGAATTCTTTCTAATGTGCTTTCCAAGTGGCTTTTTAGAAAACTGTAGGTTGGTGGATTTGAATTCATACCGCATCACAGAGGTCTTTTTGCCTGTGCTATTTTTGATTTCTATACGCTTCTATGTCCGACTGCAAGGCCGAATCTGGTCCTCCTTCGATTAAGGCCTTTGGCAAGAAGAACCTGCAGAACCTCTGGCTTTGTCCTGAGGTGTCCTGACCACTCTCTCGAAGCCAATCCTGTCCTTTTGTGCCTCGACTGTTACTCCGTAGAGATCTGCAGGGTTGGCTTGTTTGTTAGGGTAGAGGCATCCTAAGATAGCTTTTCTGTTGGTGTATTCCCTCTAAGGAGAGAGGACGGACTATTGCTTGGCAGGGTCTAGAAGTCGTCGGAGGCCAGTGTCACTGAGGCTCATCATAGAAAGTGTATTTAATGTTAATATTTATTCAACGTACTTGAGCTTTATACTCAAAATCTACATATTGTGAAGAACATATTTGGCTCCTTTTTAATCAGCCAAAGCCATTAGATTGATCGGGGTCGATTCAATAATAATGTTCGTAGCAGACGATCAAAATCTTGAAACTGTAATTGTTGTGAGTACTAAGTACACTCTTAAAGCTATCCTTCTATCAAAATAGTAAGATATTGCAGAGTTTATGGTGAACCGAATTTCTATTACAAAGAAAACGGCATTATTTACTTTTTGTAATCCTTAAATGCTGATTAGTCTCTTAATGCTAACGTAGAATAGAACTGCCCTAACATTTTTAAGGCGGTATTTTATCATACAGCTCAGAATTTCTAATCTGTGCTTTATTTAGGGCTTGTTCGAATTCTAAATTCAAATAATTTAAATAAGATAGTTAGTTTGCAGCTGATGCCCTCGTAATCCAGTAACCACAGTTCTGATTATTTCAATTGTAAAAGATTTTCTATCGACTGAATAAGGTGTATACAAAGTAACTTTAGACATGATTTAAATTAAGAGGCTTGTCCAACTAGCATATGTACCTACTATCTTGTAAAATTCACCAGCTCATAGCATTCTGTAGGTTAATATTGAAGGTTTGATAACAGGATCGAGCAAAATTTCGTTTCGGTTCTCAGCGACCAACGAAAATGCTTCATTTATTACTATAAAGTAAGAATATTTGATTATCTATGTGAATAATCTATCAATCAGTCACTTCTTGGATTCAGATTCCTTCATTTTAGCCTCTGCCTCTTTCTTCGCCTGCTCCACCTTCGCTACCTCTTCGGGCGAACGCATCTCCCATTTGTCCGGCACCTGGAAGAAGTACTTGTGTTCTAGTACTCTGCAACAGCACATAGAAATGAGTGCCAACAGCACTGCCAGAATTTTTATGTTCATAAGATTTAAATTATCACAGTAATTCACTCCAATTCGTATGCCTTTTTTAATACTCGAAGTAAGCTTACCTTCGATGCTATGTTAAACAACAAGAAGAGCGCTTTTGTGGCTTCGATACCGATGAATATCAACCAGTAAACTCCACCGTACAGAAAGGCGGTGATGCCAACGCCTATGCAGATGCCAAAACGGAGTGCGTCAAAGTACTAGGAGGTTTGTGCGAGAACTACATGAGAAAATGCTTACTTTGGAGAAACTAAGATATGTTCTGGATGTAGGGGTTCTCTAAGATTTGGAGAATCGCACGAAAAAATATGTAGCAGATGATATAGGAGCTGGTTTTGATAATGTAGAGTGTTTTGGGGATACTATAGGGATCCATGGAGCAGCAGATGGCTAGAATAAGCAGTAGTAAGTAGAATTGTTGTAGGATGTGAATACTAAGTCTCTAATTTCTGAAGAAATTCCAGTTCCTAAGAAGGAAAATCACCTGCATAATGCCGAAAATTCCGAAAGCTATGAAGATACTCTAAAGATGGATTTTAAATTCTCTCATAGCGACCTCCAAAATGATCATTCCGAAATATGTCAGATTGGAACATATGCTCTTCGCCAAATTCATAATACACTTTAAACATTATTATTATGATTTCTCATCCATTATCTCATCAATTCTTGCAGTGACGATTAATTGCCGGAACTATTGTCTCGAAGGGTCTGCTCTCGCAATTCTCGGCGAAGAATTTCACGTATTGGTAGGCGTATTCACTCATCTTACCACACTGGCTCTCGAAGAACTCGATAGAATCCTTCAAACAGTCGAAATTGATGCTCTCAGCAACGTATTTTCCTGTAAGTCTAAGTTCTGTTTGTAGAGAGTAGAAGATATTGTCGTTCAGTTGAATAGAGTTCATTTCGTCCATGAGTTGCTTGAGGTTCTCCTTAGTTGGGTGTCTGTTGTAGAGACCACTCAAATAATTGACCTTAATAAAGTATGGTTTGGTGCTGCTGTAGGCTCTGGGCATCTCATTGATCTCCTTGACTCTTCTGAGGAAATTTGAGCCTGTCTTCCCACTAATCACTGATGAAACAAAGTCTTTGGTATATTTTAAATCTCCCCACTGGTTAACTACACTCAAAGTTGTTAGTTTCTTAACCTTCTAGAACTGAGTCTGGAATGTCTCAGTGCTTAAATCGGTTGCATCGAAGTCCTCTATGAAATTTACGCTGAAAAGATCTCCCAAACAGCTTCCAATGTGTTTTCCTTGGATTACATCATCGGGAGAACAATAGGTAGCCCACGAAGACTCACTTGTGCCAGATGCAGAGAGGGCATAGATATTTTGGTCCTTAGGTAAATTGACAAACATGGAGCCTGACTCACAAGTTTCCAAATAAAACACCAGCTTGTTGTATCTGCCCTTCATCTTGCTGAATGTGGTCACTAAATCATTAGCATACATATAAGTGCTTGGGAAGGCAATAAGTCCTGTAGATCCGTGGTCAGAGAAAAAGATGAAGATGTTGTCGTTAATCGTGCTATTTACGAACCTTCCGCTACCTTTTCCGGAGAGGTAGGCACCGTCTCCCAAAAGAACAGCCTTGAATACCTCTGGGGTGACTGAAGCTTTCTTGTAATCAATCTTAACTCCCTCGTAAACGTCTACTCCAGGGTTGGCGTAGGTGGGCTTGTTGAAAACCTTTCCTGGGAAGGGGTTGGAAGTGCTGGAAGCAATATCATCGTAAGCAAGGACGATGATTCTGTTAGGGTCCATACCTTTTTTGAGAAGTGATTGATAGGCGTGGAAGACATCCGACTGATGCCTGTAGTTGTAGAAGCCATCAGAACCAGCAACCAATACTGCCCAGTTATCAGAATGAATTTGTACGAGCAAGAGTGTTGCCAAAAGCAAGCTAAATAGCTTCATGATAGGAATTTTAATTAAATGAGTCAAATCTAAATTTTAACTTAAATTGTTATTAACAAACAAACCTTCCTTTATTATAATACCCATCTTCCCTCATAAACAACTTATTAATTTTTGATGCCTCTTAGTTATATCGGAACGTTAGGATATGAACTAGAGATTTGTTTCAGTAACGAAGTCATCAATAATTCATCATATAAAATCAGCCTATTTTTGTACTGGCAAGGTATCTGATATTTACATAACACATTCTAACCTTGAACTGAGTTCCTGAGCATAGCTGAGTGCATCTTTATGAAGAAGCCTTTATATTTAAAGGATAAAATTTAAAAACTGCGATAGTCTAAAAGTCGCAATAATTAATTACTGAGATGGATCAACGCTTATATGGAGACCAAATTTAAGTGAGGGTCAACCACGCTAACATATTCTGCAACCCATTTAGACATGTGCTTTCAGCTCGTGACCAGGTCGACACACTCATAAACACCGATGAATTCATTTAATTGATGACCCCCCCCCTCAAATTCACCTAACTCAAAGCACACAAAATTGTTGACTATCTTCTTCTTGCAGTTTTAGTCAGCGTACTTATAGTTGTGATCATTCTTTTTACTAAACTCCAACAACCCAAAATCAATTTAGACGATTTCATGGTCTTATACTATGCTCTCATCGCTCTCGCTGTGGTAGAAACCATATTAGCTGTGGCTAAAAGGTTGCTTTATGGGGCATTCCAGAGAAACCTAGGCAACTATATTCTGAAACTCAACCAAAAGGTCCTTAACTAGAAGGGTCTTCAATTCCATTTCTATAAAACCCATTGCAACGGCAACACCGACATGACTGAGATGGCAATTAGCAGATTGAATGGAGGATAGCGTACAAACCAAAGAATTTGAAGATAAATATGACAATCGAATAAGATAAATTATATTATAAAATATCGTTAGGATTCATTGGTTCAATCACCCAATCGCTCAAGAAGTATTATAAATATTTGAACGTTCGGAATATGGCAAAATTATTCTACTGATATACAGAGTTATAAGTAAATAACCTCATTTATGCTCGTGAGAAACATCCTTAGATAATATGCATCAAACTCTGTGAGAGTATGGTCATTACTCAATCTTAACCTTTATTCCAACTGAAACATGCAACTACTCTTTGAGGTGTAAAAGATGTCTTTGTCCTTGTGGTAGTCGACCATTCCTGTACAGTAAGTTCATTCTCTCCTACTAACTCTTGCCTTCGATCAGGGCCCCGATTATTTCCTATAAATTTGTCTTATAGGAACAATGACGTGACTCAAAATGCTTGAACTGTCCGTATCGTTCAGTACCTTTGTTTTTGAGCTATTCCTTAGCCTTTTAAATTGCTGAAACTAGATCCCTTAAGTTCCTTGGATAGTAGGTCTCGTAAAAGTAGAAAAGAAGCTCGAAGTTGGACTTAGAGCTGAACACACTTAAACATTTGTGATTCTTGAACTACTGCTTGATTGGAGGTTCCTTCAAATCTCGTTGCAGCTTCTTCTTGAGGAGATTAAATATGATCTTCGAAATAGTGTTCTCTTACTTGGATGTGCTCTTGGAATTCTGCTTACTCATCTACGGCTTGCGTTTAGATTTTCTCCGGTGACTGGATGATAGTACAGGTGCCTCAATCGTATCAACACTCTTTCGCGCCAGTCCTTTACGCTTGGATTTTCGCTCAGGATTGACTGGTGGCTAAGATGCCTGCTCTGTAATCAGTATGAGCGCCTCAGGATGTTCTTGCTCCAGTTTGACGATGGTTTGACTGGACTGGTCGAGGACAGAAGGGTTCTAAGAGTCGATCCTTTTTGACTAGGGTTCGGAGATATTAAGCTACATGCTAGCGTTCTAAGACTTGTAGTTTGTATGTAAATTTTCTTGCTAGAAGAATTCAGACAGACATTCAGATTGGTCGATGTTGGCGATACTGCCAAAAAAGTGGTGGTCGCCTTCCCAGAGCTCAGTGACCATCTAAAGGGCTGTTTGCCTCTTTTAGTTTTCCATAAAGGTTTTAGTCGGATTAATAATAGCCACACAAAGCCTGTTTTAATGTCTCAAATGATCATTCTTATGCTGATATTCGGTACAATAGGAAAGTTCTTGCAATATGTTTATTATTTTATCCATTTCAAGTGTGGACTACTTTTTTCTGGACTTAAAATTGTTCGCTTCGGTGTACCAATTATATAATCAATGCCATCTATCGTATGTATTAGACTATATCATGAAGTCATTATTTTTAAATAAACCGTTACAAATGCTGTCGAAATAATAAATAAATGTCTCTAAATTAATTTAGATCTAACTTAGTATACAGATCATCTGTAGGATCTCCTGGCGCCACCGATAACATCAGCCATCTCATTGTAAATTGGCTTTGAGGAATAGTCGTTAGAACTCTACATTAATGTACGACTTACATAAGTGCCGAAGTGAGCCACTTCTGAAGCTTTCCCGTAGCTCAGATCACTAATTTTGTCCTTCAACTCTCTGTTCTCTCTGCTAAGTGCCTCCATTTTGCGCTTGAAGCTATTCACATCCTCCATAAACTGCTCCTTAGTTCTATTCTCCCTCTCGATAGTCTCATTCAGCCTTGCAATCTCGTCCTGCTGTCCACTGTCACCACCCTTTACCTTCAATAGCTTGATTGTCTCAATTCGAAGCTGTTCATTCTGGGCTTTTAGTTCTTCCAGCTCGTAAAACAGGTTTCCAGCTCCCTTTTCTTCAGCCTTCCTCAACAAGTTATTAAGTCTGTCTATTTCTCTATGGAGTGACTCGGTCTTACTGCTACTTCTTTTATTGTTGACTTGTTTCTCAAGATCCACGATATCCTGCTAGGCTTCTCTCAGACTTCGTTCCAGCTCTTTGTTTATTCCCTTGAGCCTATCTATCTCTCGATAGGCATTAGATAATTCCTACTTTAACCGAGCATTTTCGTTTTAGATAGATTCCCCACCTCCTGTGCGGCCTCCCCTAGTGGACTCTTCATACCCACCGCGTCCTCTGGATGGTGCCTCCTCATATCCTCCTCGACCACCTCTGCCGTTAGTTGGTTCTTCTTGGGTGTATCGAGGACGGGTGATTTCATCGTATCCCTTGCTTCGACTTCTATGGCGGCCTGTGTTCTAGTCTCTGGAGGGTCTAGCGTCCTGATCTAAGTCACCATGGTATCTGTTTTTCTTTCGTAGTTGAGTTACTTCGCTCTTCAAGTTTTAGTAGTCCTACTGGAGGTTCTTGTAGTCATCAGCAAGTCTTCTTCCAGGTGCAGGGTCTTCAGTGACCACGTAGGAGCCTGGATAGTCGCTTACATAGCGATCATATCCTTCCTCATCCTCAGCAAGTTCCTTGAGTTCATCCAATACATCGGTCTGGTAGTCTCGGATGGCCTGAAGTCCGTTCTTGACTTCCTTGCTTTAGATGTTGCACTCGCTGATGAT
>JAOXNN020211331.1:7635-18283 GCA_028571205.2 Hydropsyche betteni | reverse complement strand
TGGTTTATTTGTTGGTGAGGTTTGAGAGTTGTCGGTGGAATATTTTGGTATGGTTGAAGTTTGGAGTCAGGTGTGGTATGTTATTTTATGCTTTTAGAAACTAGCGAGTTATTTGCTGTACTAATGAAGAACATTAGACTATATTTAGATAAACTATTGAAAATTTGTAATTGTATTAGTTAGGAATAATGATATGGATGATTAGTTAGTAGTAAATTAAATAAATTGATGACTAACTGTTTGTCTTTGTACCAGTATCTTCAAACTGGCTAAGGCAGACGATTAATACAAATGCTCTCTAATTTAAATAGCCCACTGATGACGAAGGTATGATGAATAAATACTGTTAATTAATATTTTAAGATATTCAAAGGTAAATTATTTCAGTTTATCACGATAGTTGATCATAATATCAAAGTTTGTTTATGTCAAATATTACCATTTATCAATCAGCTACTATTGAAGTAAAATTAGGCTATTGTGGTGATTTTGAATGTTAGATGGCTGATTATACAGGGTTCTATAGTGTGAAGTATTAATAAGAGTAGATAATTAGATGTGAATGACATGCATGGATCAAATGGCAGCCAATATTCTTCTGAAGAGTTCTGGGAGGCAACTGGGAGCGAGGGGTCCATCGCCTTACTTTTTATTCCAGACAACTTTACCTTTGGCATAGATGATTAAGTTTCCGATGTAGCCTGGCATTCGAAACTATGCATGGCCATCGAACTTCTATCTAATGAGGGAGATTTGGCTCCTGTACCCTATGGAGCTGCAGTGGACTACAACTATATTTTGTTATAGGGGATTCTGCTTATTCTAAGCTGGTTGAACGTTTGAATTGCCCATCTGCATATAAGACAATAAATAAAGGATACGTTTTACTGTAATGCCATATTAAGTATTGGAATAGTACGTAATATTAAATTTTTATGAGACTCACTATGCAGGATGACTGAGTAAATAGGGTATTTAGATGATATTGATGGATTTATGACTGTGTATGGGTTTATGTTGAGGAGATCAGTAGACATTTGGTTGGAGCATATTGAGTTAGAGTCATTAGATTGGAATAAACTGTAATGGTTAATGTAATGGTAGATCTTAATTAGAGTTTATTAATATCAGTGGAAATGAGTCTCACTTAAGATAGTGTAAGTAAAGTTGAGTTTATGCGTAGGGGTAATTAATGAGGTTATTTTCCGAATAACTTTGATAATAGAGATTTGGTGTTAAGTAAGTGGTGGTTATTTTAAAGTTCGGGATTACTATGACTAAGAAATGAGGTTATTCGGTTAGTTTCTCAACTGTAATAATGATTGATTGATGTAGATGAATAAATTAGTGTTCTACTAAATGTGTAAACTTATTAATAATCATATTCAAAAGTCTTAAGACTAATAAAGAAGGTAGAAAAAGGTCATATAGACAGTTCTTCGTTCTTCTGAAAGTGTTGGTTATTTGAAGTTAGTTAATCAGCTGCAGTTGAAAATATTTTTAGAGAAATATTGAAAATGGTATCCAAATTAAGCTAGGATATGAATTGCCTGTTGTAGAAGTTGAGGTATTTCCACTAGTCCTTGCCTAGTATTAATGAAAGTGCAGTATTTCAAGTAAATTGGAGGCAGGATTAGGATTGGGAATAGATGATCACCTGTGTAAGGTCTCTCTGTATTTAATGATGATACTCGGTACGAAGATTACAATATTGAAATAACATAATTAGGGGAAATCATGCCAGTGAAATACATAGGTTCCATGGGTATTGGGATTGGGCTTGCAGCTCTGGTATTTCAGGCGACGGTGCTTCATCCTTGGCATCTTCGAATGAACGAATAAATAAACATCCTCAGGAGATAGGTGACATCGCTGGAGACGCGTATACTGGAGATCGAAGACGAGAAAGTAAATCTGCTGACAGAGCTGGAAATACAGATGGAGAACAGGGGGTACCGATTTGCTAAGTGATGGATTTGTATTTGAGAGATCCTGTTACGTTAACTCATTTGGATGATATCCGAAGATAAGAGAAATAAAGACAACTATCCGAATGATTGAGATCGTTAGCATAATCTGCTAGTGAACTTTACGTAATGTTTGATATAGATAGGTAGTGGGAATGAGCTGACACGAACAAAGTGTAAGGGATGTAATGTTTGATTAACTTACTAAATGTTACTATTTATGTTTGTGTAGTGCAATGGATGTTAAACATCGTAACGATTATTGGTAATGATGGAAATATTAGCCTAAAGTGTTTATTATTTGTAAAAGTTACCATAACAGTGTACTTATATGAGTTAGAGGTACAGCTCAAAGTTAATTGGAATATTCCGAGGCTTGAATCAATAGAATTGGGTGGTTTTGAGGCAATACTATTCGACCGTTTATAGAAATGACCTGATATTATTAGTAAATTTGTATTAATTGCATTACTGATGATGTGTTTATGTCCTGAATTAGATTATTTAGGTTGATATTTCTATTTGGTATTGAGATGGTTAAGCAAATTGATTTTTAGTATAGACTTCCAATTAACCATATGTTAATAAAGACTCAATTGATCAATAATAACTTATCTATTAGAGTCTGAAATTAGTTACCGACATTACTAGGCTGATTATAATCAATAGTTTAAAAAAAATGGCTAAACGCAACGAGGGTTATGATTGGCTTGCCAAGCTTCTTATTATTGGTGATTCAGGAGTGGGAAAGACTAATATCCTGCTACGATTCTGTTAGAATAACTTTCTAACATCACATCTAACCACAATAGGTAACGAAATAATCGATAAAGGGATTGACTTCAAGATAAAGACAGTGTAAATAGACGGGAAGAAGATCAGAATGCAGATATGGGACACTGCCGGCCAGTAACGATTTAAGACGATAACACAAACGTACTACAAGGGTGCGATGGGAATAATAATGACTTATGCTGTGAATGATAGGGAAACCTTTCAGTCGCTTGAGAACTGGTTGAAGCAAATAAAGATGCATGCGAGTGAGAATGTGGTGAAGATACTGATTGGGAATAAAGCGGACTGCGCTGACCGAGAAGTAACAATAATTAGACATAGATTTCTTTTGAAGAGGGGAAGAAACTGGCAGATTCATACGGGGTAGAGTTTTTTGAGACGAGTGCGAAGGAGGACAGGAATATAAAGGAGGCATTTTACTATTTGGCGAGGTAAATTAAGTAAAAGGTGTTGATTGATAACAAGACTCCAGGAACTACAGTGACTGGAGGAGCCCAACTAGGTTCCAATAAGCAAGGCAAAGATCAGTCAAAAAGCTGCTGTTGATGGAATATAATTAAGGATAGTAAGTGGATTCATTAGTTTGGATGTTGAGTTAGTGAATATAGGGGTATTGGGAGACAAGTGATATGAGAAGTATGACGGAAGATAATGGGGTGAGATTCTAGAGAGGATAAATAGTGTATAATTTATTGAGAGATAATATGCAAGTGTAGCAATTGGGAGAGCTGAAGAGGTTGTAATCTAGCCAGGTGTCGGCGGGGGCCTCTTTGAAGATAAGACTAGCAACTTTGTAGGTAAGGGTATGAGTAGTACAGAAATTGTTGGGAAGTGTGGGGCAGAACATAGAGAAGTACAAGAAAGAGTTGGCGGACTTGAAGGGGATAAAGGAGTCGTTCGAGAATGTGTTTGAGGCGAAGAATAGTGATGTGCGGAAGACAGTATCGAATGAGCTGGACAGAGTATCTGAGTAATTGTAAGAATGAAGTTACAATATAGGAAAAGACACTTAAACCACCAGAAAGGAGAGAATTCGAGATTGCAGTTGCAGTTAGGAGTGCTGAAGAACGAGAAGAATGAGTATCAGAGTAGGCTGAAAGTAGTAAGAGAGCGAATAGAGCAGATCGAAAGGTAAGTCGGGTAGGGCTGATTGATTTCTACTCAAATGTATAGATATTTGATGCCAACATCAACCAAGGATATCAAATGCAAATTATCTTAGACAATAAATAAGTAATGCTGTTAAATATAGATGTAATTCAGGATATTTATTGATAGTGAAGTTGTAGTTAGGAGTGAGTGAGTGCAGGGGAGAGTTTAAGCGATTGGAGTAGAGGATAATTAAAGTGATATGTCGGATAGAGGATAACATATTTAAATATTATACTTACATACTGTTCATGTTCTTACAAAGCTGAAACCATTAAGCCTATTAATCTTTTTAGAGTCGTCCTCGTAATCGAAATCGGTGAAGTTTATCTGGATTAGTAGTAGAGTACCTTTTTATCTAGTTAATTTTATTAGTCTGAGTCTTATTATATTTATCCAACGTACTCTCTTGTGGGAGGAGGAAGTCCTCTTGCAGCAGCCGTCTTCCAATTGACTTTATTGAAGAAGGGATGTTTTTTTATGTCATCATAGTTCTTAGAGCCGAGTCTTTTCTTTGGATCCCTTTATAATAGCCCCTAATTTACGGTAAATTTTACTGAGATGAGGCTTTTAGCCTATTAGGAAATGTGTTTCGGGTATTTGAGTTTTCCCTGTCGGATGTTTTAGAATAGACTTGGCATATCGTCCGCGTAGTAGGGAGGTTACCCTACCAAACACTCGTAGACTATGCAGCCGATACCGTAAATATCGCTCTACTTACCTACTTACTTCCTATTGAGCATTTAAGGGGATAGATAGGCAGGACTCCCACAGAAGCTTTGGAATTTATTCTAGGCTGTGTCTTTACTGAGTCCGAAGTCAGCCAGTTTGATATGACCTTGCTAATCTAAGAGGATATTCTAAGGTTTGAGATCTCTGTAGAGGATGTTTTTGGTATGGAGGTGCTAGATAGCTAGTACTAGTTCAGCAGTGTAAATTCTGGTTTCCTACTAACCGAAGGTAATTTAGCGGGTGAGGTGGAAGTTGAGGTCTTTACCAGGACAGTAGTCTAGTGCAAGATAGAGGTAGTTTGGTGTTTGGAAGGCGAAGTGTAGGTTGATTACGAAGGGACTGTTGACTTGTTTGAGTACTTTGGCCTAGGTAATAGCGTACTTGAGTTGTTTTTTGACGATGAGCGTCTTCTTTTTGAGGGCTTTGAGAGCGTAGGACTATGCAGTTTTAATGTGCTTGGCAAGGAAGACTTTTCCAAAAGAACCTTCCCCCAAAACTTTGATAATTTAGAAAGAGGAGAAATTTACTTTCTAATTTACTATACTATTGAGTTATTGGGTGAGTTACCGAGTAGCTTCTTTCAAATCCTACTTTTTATTTGTCTTCTTTTCTTAGATGTTGATGGATAACTCATCGGAATTCTTGTTTCCGTTGGAACTGTGGTTTTATACTCTGGCTGGAGAACTATCCCTATTAGGAGGTGATTAACCATGGGTTTAGAAAGAGCTGCTGCTTCCATTAATTGATAGGTCAGTGATTCTCTTAGGTAATTTAGGTGAATAACTACCGTCAGAGGCTTCACTTGCATGGCTGCCCTTGGACATTTTGGTGAGTACTTTCAGGGGAGTTGTTGAGATGTTGAGTACTTTTTGTGATGGTTTGGACTGACTATTTGCTTCGGCTATTTTAATTTTGTTCTAATTTTAGATTTTACCGGTTTTCTAATCTAACACTAGAGTAGGTCGGCCTTAGTTGTTGAATGCTTGCTGTCCTTGGAGATGTTTAATGAGTTTCGCTTGGTGTTTAATGGCTTACTCTAATCCTTCGACCCATTTAGCAGCAATATTGTTATGGTGTACTGCAAATAGACTTCTCTTAGGATAGTTGAACTCGAAATAAGTGTATTACTTTTTCATCTGCCAAGATTTACTCTCAATTACTTTTACGGATCCAGGAACAATAGAGGAAATGGGGATAATTTATTTGGGTCGTTTAGGACACCCTTGCTAGTCATCGTATCTGATGAGGGTGCCTTAGAATGGATCGAGGACGAGATACCGTTAAGTGAGAGAGTAGAGTACTGGTTTTACTCTCTGCACGGTTCCTTTAAGTATCGCTATTTAGTCAACACCAGTTTAACTGTTTTCGCATACTGTCCTTTATTTATCGGTTGCTTATATATACTCTTATATTTAGTTATTTGTGCAGACCTCTAGACAGTTTTTCCCCTTTTCGTCAACTAGTTTCCAATCTGCCCCGGCATCGATTAGGAGTTTTGCAATTTACAGATCTCCTAATTTAGTAGCGATATGTAGTGCTGAGCCCTTGCTAGTGGTTTAGTTAATCAGAAGGTTCTTATTGAACAGCAGAATTCGAACTAACTCTACATTTTTTCTGTTTACTGCCAACTGCAAAGGGAGCCATCCGTCTGTAGTGCATCGATTGACATCTGCATCCATGTTCATGAGTTAGTTGATGACTTTGACTTTATTACTGAAGATTGCATAGTGTATAGGACCCCATCCTCCTTCCCCCAATTAATTAATGAGGTTGGCTTTTTGTTTTTGTAATTGAACGGTGGTGGACTAATCGAGGTCTTAGGGTAAGTCCTTGATGACTGCCAATATGTTTTCCCATTTACCCTTTTGCACCAATTTAAGTATTTTGTCTAACTATTGGTCAAGATATTTCCTTACATTGAATTACTGCTTTTGTTGCTGCTAATCCTCTTCATCTTATTACTCCTAGACGATTTTGTTGAGCTACTTTGGTTGTTCTCCCAACAAATTGAACAGATACTTGTTCTGGAGGTATTTAGTGTCTGCCTATTCCTTTTAGAAGAGTTACATTTAGATTTCAGCACCATCTTTGAGATTGTAGTCTGAAATTTTCCAGCCTCGAATCAGCCTGTAGATGTTTTTATCTTATTTGACTCTGAGGAGATATTCGCCAGTTAGTTTATTGATCTTTTTCTCTATGAAATCGATCAGTTGGTCGGTAGTTTCACAAGGGGATACGTAGACCCTTTAAGACTTTTTCTGAAAGAACCCAAACTTGTATCTCAGTATAAATCTCATGATAATAATGTTCTCCTAGTAAATTATCAGTACATCAATACTTAGTCCCAAACTACATTCGTTATGGAGATAGATTTTTGTTAGTAGTCCTGATATTACGGCAGATCGACGAAGAGAGGACGATTTCAATACAAATTTGAGTAAATTGTAAATAGCCAAATCATATTGTTGAAGATGGTTATAAATACCAATCGTCAGAAGTAATTATGACGGCACTGTAAAATAATTGTTTTAATCAAATTATTATTCCTTTAGTTGTTGTTCGAGTATCATTTAAAATAGTCACATACTAAATTGAATGTGATTCTCAGGCATACTAGCGATAATTGACAGGATGTTTTAGGATGTGGATTAGGGGAAAAGTTATAAAATAAGATTGTTAGATAATATAACTTTGAATGAGCAAGCAGAACCCCCCTGATAAGAAGAAGTAGAAAGGAAAGAAGGACAAATAGGAATAGAGAATTCGTCAGGAGGCTCTAAAGCTAGAGCAGGAGAAGGCGGAAGCTAAGGACCGATGTAATTGAAGTGTAACTCAGTGAAGATATTGTAAAACTCTGGAATACTGGATGCGTATGAATGTAGTTTAAGGTTTAGTCAGACTTCCTGAGATCGGTGTGCAAGAACGGTCTTCCGGACGCCAACATATTTGAGTATGCAGCGCAGCAGATTCTAAAATATCAGAAAAAGATGAGGCAGAACCAGCAGAAGAAGGAGTAGTTGAATAGTTTCAACAAGCAAGCTTTGGAGAGTCCGATAAAAGATAGGAGCCCTCATCCTGTTGAGCGGAAATAGAGCATAGAGAAGATTAAGCCAAATTTAATGCCATTTAAAGGTGACTCCAAAGAAGATGTGCTGAAGGGAATGCATAAAGACAAGAGCCCTCCTTCGTAGAAGAAGCGTTGATAAGTATGACTATTAAAATTACAGTATTTGATCACAGTTTTTGTTCGTAAGGAGGGAGGGATTAAAAGGGTGATTACTGATGGCATTTCATAATAGGAGGATAGTCTAACATAGAGGTTAGGCTTTAAAAAATAACTATTTTGATTTATTACTGCATAATCCTGCATATTAAATACACTCGAGCGTATGTGTAGAGGAATTAGGAGCAACGATAGAACATACACATCCACATATGATTAATTGTTTGAGATGAAGAGGAAAATCAAATGATGTTTCTAAAGTCAATTAGCATTAGTACAAAGATGCAATTTTTTATGTAGGGTTTTCAGTTCCTTCGTATGAGTGTTTGGAATGAATAATCCAGTTTGATTATTTGTAGAGCTATAATACGAGTATGTATAAATAATGGTTTGTAATTGATGAGTGGCTACTTATAAGATAATATTGATATATTGTGAATACCCATGACAATTAAAAATATTATCTCAACTATGAGTGCGTTTCTCGATGGTCTGTGTCGTTCCTTTAAGAACTGTTGTGTATTGGTTGCAATAAAATAGTGTAGGTACAAATTACGATTTGAGTAGATTTAATAAATAGCATAGTTAAATCAATGTGAGACAGGAATAGAATTGTATGTAGTTTTGATCTGAAGTAGACCATTTTGAGTCGATAGAAGGATTATGGGTAGGTTTGGTAGGGGGATTTTGACTACGAATTAGTTGGAAAAGTTAGTTCGTGTTATTAATTGAATGATTGGATAAACTTATGCTCTTTTGTTTAATAAGTCTGAGAGATTTGTGCGAATCCAGCTTTATTAATTGGTTATTGTACAAATATGCGATTAATTTATCAACAGTCATTACGTATGGTATCAGTTGGCCCTTTTTAGGGGCACTTGGCTATGAAACCCTTTAGATTTGGCTGTTTCTTTAACAGAACCAGTATTTAGTTGGTTTGAATGAACTTTTAAATGTTCCTGCTCAGTTTGAAAGAATATTTGGACAGACTTAGCTCTTAAGGAACGGATGAATGTTTTAGCTTAGATGGGAACCTACTTTCAGTACATTTGAAGATTGTTCAACATTGGGATAATTTACATCTCGAACAGCCAGACCAAAAGATCTTAGGGGATATGCTGTATTGGCCATAGAGTCAGAGAGAAGTGTCAATAACAGACTTTCTAAGCAAATTGAATGAATATCGAGGTCTTCTCCTCGTTGCTAGGTTAAAAATTGAAAAAATTATAAGGATTTAGCAGGTGCAAATAAAATTAAATCTCCTAGGCGAAGCGTCGTGTACCTTCCGGAACCCCATAAAATTGAAGTATTCTATCTGTTGAACAAATGGGTCCTTTGAAGCCAGAGACTTAAAAAAATTATAATAATGATGTTGCATTCTGGAAAACACTGAAAATACACGAAGGCTCAAACTAACCCCTACAATGAGCTCTAAACTCACATAATAGTTACAATACTGAACAAAGTTACTTACTAAGCTACAAACTAACACCAACACCCCTACAATACCAGACTTTTTAACTGAAAACCAACTCGTTTAATAAAACATTTTGAGTTCCTATTGAAAAGACTGGCTATTTCAAAGCTTTTACCCCTTTATTTAATGTTTAAAGTCTCTCAACATTCTATAAAGGGTATGTTTAGTGTTCTATAAGTAAAAGCTCTGTAGGAACATTATGTTGAAGGAGTTGAGGTGGAGTATCTGGTCGCATTTAAATGCTTGTTTACTTTATGGGCTTTATTATTTATTTTCATGAAGAATCTTAATGTTCTCTGCTTCGCGGCATTGATACTCGCAGTCTCAGCTCAGTTAAACTGCGCCAACGTACCCAACGCAGTCAGCAACGCCAGTCCCACCAGCTGCATCTGTCTCAATAACTTCTATTGGAATGGGCTTGATTGTGCATTGAACTGTTCGAGAATCCAATTCTCGACAGGGGTCAACTCAGCCCTAATCAGGTGTGTTTGCCAGACAGGGTACACTTGGGATACAACAACTCTGACTTGTGGTTCAGGAGTAGTTGTGTCCATCAACTGTTCAGCAATTAGCAATTCAAATGGGACCAACAACGGTGCTAACGCTTGTTTCTGTAACACCGGATATTATTGGACTGGAAGCGCATGCTGGCTCAACTGCTCAGGCCTTGCTAATGCTGTTGGAACGAACAGCGGAGCCAACTCTTGTAACTGTAACGCAGGATTTTCTTGGAACGGGACTCGATGTACAGCAACTCAAACGGCTTCACTTGACTGTGCTTCGATTGCTAATACAAACGGAATCAACGCTGCTGGAGGCTGCAACTGTATTTCTAACTATGGATGGAACTCAACTGCTGTAGCTTGCCAAATAAACTGCGGAAACTTCGCTAACACCAATGGTAATGCTGGTTTAGCCTGCTGTAACTGTGTCAGTGGATACTTTTGGAATGGAGGAGCTTGTCAATTAAATTGTAGCTTGATCGCAAATGCAGTAACGAATCTGGGAGTCAATACTTGTAGCTGTGTAGCTGGATTCTACTGGGAAAACGGAAGGTGTAATGCAATCCTTAACTGCGTGGCCATCGCTAACACAAACGGAAACAACGGAAATCAGGCCTGCTTCTGTATCGCTGGATTCTATTGGAACCCCACGACAAACACTTGCTGGAGGAATTGTACCCTTATCACGAACTCCCTTGGAACCAACAACGGAAATCTAGCCTGCAACTGTAATACAGGATTCTATTGGACTGGAAGCGCCTGTTGGCTCAACTGCTCAGGCCTTGCTAATGCTGTTGGAACG
>JAOXNN020211239.1:0-18324 GCA_028571205.2 Hydropsyche betteni | reverse complement strand
GTACCCTACGTGCTTTAAGTAATCTGGGTTGGCAGTGGGAGCCCCCATTCAGACGTTCTATCTGAGAGAAGGTGAGTTTATGGCGTACCATCACATAAATCCTAACACTCCTAAGAGAATTTCCAGAATTCCGTTGCCCTGTCGAGCTCCTAAAGTTGGGAAGGATGGTGTTGAGGTTGATGTTGTGGATATTCCGGAGTACGTTGTTGACTTTTCGAAGGTGTTTGATTTTAGGATGAGTCCGCACATGCCTTTCGAGCGGATAGTGTTGTAGAGCAACCCAGTATTTGGGTAGGCTGCTGAGAGAGGTCTGTTTGATAAAGCTTATTATCCTGTATACGCCCAGATAGAGTAGGCGAGGGAGATGATGTTGGTTGGTCTGTTGAAGATCAACCGCAGCCTGGGCACCTTTGAACTATTTTTTTATTTGGCTAACTTCGTAGAATTTTCGCCTATCTTCGATATCATTCAGTTGAAAAAACCTATCAACCGAGACATCTAGGCTCTCATAGCGGACTACCTTAAAAAAATACCTGTCTACTATCAGCACTCAATACAAAGCATATTTGAGGAGAGGGGGTACAAGAGGCTCATCAATTTTAAGGAAAACGATCGAGGCTATATCCTCAATGCCGCTGTTTATAAGCATCAGATGCAGATAATCAACCAGTGTACGGAACTCTACAAGATCAACATAAAGAACCATTCGGAGTACACTTCGAGCTGCTGTCCTATTTACTCGCAGCAGTACGAGGAGTGGAGTAGAAATATTAGTAAATATAAGGAGACTAACCCTATGAAGAAGGCACTAAGGAACACTATCAACACTGTAATGAAGCTGAAGCGCAAGATATTTGCTGAGGAAGATGATGAAATCTGTAAGGCTATGGTAGAACTCAAGCCCGTGATAAAGGGGCTGAGTTATAACTTTGCTCTGGAGGTGAACGGAAACTAGAAGTACCTGGGCAATCCATTTAAACCTCATAAATCTAAATAAAGTATAGAAGATGATAACGACGTCAACTCAATAATGCCTGTGGAAGAGTGTCGCAAGGAGTAGGGTATACAGATAGAAGAGCCTTCTACCAGCCCATCCTCTTCGAAGCCCAAACCAACTCACACAGGTGTCAACCCTGAGCAGGAGATGGTTAAATATGTTCAGCAGAAGTTCCAACTGAGAAAGTCAGTAACGGTAAGATTTAAGGGTGCCCACGCAGCAGCAGCCCGCCGTTCAAAGAACCTTTAGCTACTCATTGTGCTAGGCTTATGATGGGGGTGGTAAACCCATAAAGAGATAGATAAATAATTAGCTATTTAATACTTGCTGAGGCCAGGTGATTGTTCTTTTTTGGGGCAGTGTTGTATGAAGCACATGTAGCTCAGCGGTAGAGCACTCGGCTGTTGACCGATAGGTCGGTGGTTCAATCCCACCCGTGTTGCGTTTTTATAAATTTGAGTAATTTATAGATCGTTATTGTTAGGTGTATTTAATTTAGGATCACAAAGCCACAATCATAGAGAGGGCATGATGGATAAGAGGGATTATTTTTTCGTAAACTGATGTTATCTGAATGTTGGGCGTGTTGGTTGATTTGTCAAATATTACATCCACCAGCGTCACCACACCGCTGAGCAGTTGGATGGAGAATGACATGAACTCGTTGTTGCCTCCTTGCTTTCTGAAGACTAAATTGACGTTGTTGGCTGCCATTTTCTGGATGAACTGAGTAATAAGTATTGTACTGATTAGAGGTCCAGTTTGTTGGAGAGGCTCTACTGTTTTTTTATGTTAGCAGGGTTGACGGCTAGCTTTTGGTAGGTATCGACGTTGATAGACAAGCCGGGAGTCATGACTACTGAAATACTGCAGGGTATGCTAAAGATGAAGAGATCTCTGTTAGTTTTGAGAGCGACCTCTATAAGGAAGGGAAAGCCGTCTATTTCGTCTGAGGAATTGGTTGTTGCGAGGGGTACCCGAACAGATTTAGATTCCCCTGGAGCTAGTTAAGGCACACTTAGCACTGGGTTTTCAGGACTTAGGCTAAACGCATTTTTATTGAATTTCATGGCGAAATCCTGCATAATATCCTAATTACCGAATAGTTGCTGCTGGATTTGTTTTCTATCAGCAAATCCAAATACATCTTATCCTTCACGCGCTGGAATGCAGCTTTTACTGACAACCCTGCTGCTGATCCATTCACACTTTTGTCCCCTTACAGTAGGGTAGGCACTAAGGGTACCTGAATGTTCTCCAGAGTCACAACTTGTGGGACAGGGTTGTCGAATATATCTGCCACAGGGGCGGGTTGAGATTGTGTTGGGTAGAGATTGACTGATGGCTGTGGGATTGCTACTGGCTTAGCTGGTTCGTCCATTTCCAATAGATTCATTTGGGCTTGTGGAGCCTACTGATGCTGGTGAATTACAGGAGGCACGGTTTTTGGTTATTAGTCGACATTCATCAAATCAATGGCATTATTGGCAGGTAGGGGATCACTCTTCTGGGCGAAACTAGTAGGCTGGGGAGGTTAGTTAGCGAAGAACTACACTTTTTACTCTTCGGGCCGTCTCTCCAATAAGTTTTCGGCATCCTATTCTATTATTTACTTGGCGTTGGCGTTGTCTTTAAGTCTCTTAACGAATGCTTCAGGTGGTTTGTAGTATACACCTGAGAGAGAACCAATATTCTCCACTAGTTTGTCCAGTAATTATGAGTCGATAGTGTAGGACTGTTCCGATATAAGTGGTCGTTCGCTAAATACGATCTTTTTGGCCAGCTGGGTGTTTGTGGCTATCAGTCTCCAATATATAAATCCCCTGTCCCTCAGATCAGGGTTTTCACACTAAGTTGTAATCATTTTGAGAAGGCCTTTTACTATCTATTGGCCGTCCTTCGGTCTAGACAGAAACAGTTTAACACACGAGATGAGTATCTGCTGCTGAACCACATCAGGCTCATCCTTAAAAGATTATGCGAAACTGGCCAATAGTTCATCGGCATTTTAAATCATTTCCACATACTCCCCAATAATCCAAACCAACGAGGCCTTGGCCTCCGGATCATCAAGACTCTTAAGGTTTTCGCAAATATCCTTGAGCAGTGCCTAGTATTTGCTGGGGTACTTCCTAAATATATCCCTAATAACGATAATAGACTCCTGGACCACATAGTTGACTTTAGTTTTCAGGGCATCCCATAGCACCTGCACACATTTATCGGCCATTTTATCCAGCTTGATGGCGCACCTACCGATAATCCTGATACTTCTTCGAACAAATTCTACATCCACTTCCTGCGTGTACTCCTTCAACTAGTGCAGGATGGAGTTTATGTTGTCATTGTTGGCCACCTTAGCGAGGATTTATAGTTTTTAGAGCTTGATGTAGGTTGGGTCATGATATTTGACAAAGAATATCTTAATCTATTTGGGAATGACTATTGGACGTTTCTGCAGAATCAGATTTATTGTTTTGAGAGTCAGGAAGGCTATCTAAGGTTATCTTGAAAGGAGAGTGATGAGGGGAGCTGATATTTTCGCAGCGTAGTTTCGAGTAGTCTAGGGGTTGGTCAGATAATCCATGTACTTCATTATTACTCTGATGGCTGTCAGGGACACGGCTGAGTTGGTGTGAGCTAATCGAGAACTTATCCTCTCCATTATGGATTAGGCTTAGCTAGCATCTGTGGGGACATAGAGAGATAGTGCGTCCAAGATGTAGATAATTCCCCATTAAATGCAATCATTCATAGCGGTGAGCAGCTTCTGTACACTATAACTCGTCAGTTTGAGGAGATTTTAGCCTTTGATCTCGCTACAGATCATCAACGCTGCAACTGTATTGGACACAACCATAGCATTTCCGTCGTTAAGAAGATTTTCGAGGATCTTCAGGAACCCTTGTTATTATATGAGAGCAGGAGCAGTCTCGTACATTTTGGGAACGCACATTACTGCAGTTTTTCGCACGTATGAATCCTCATCTTTCAGGGTTTGCTTCACAGGGTCGCATAAGTACTCTGCAATCTCCTGGATCCTAATGCACCCCAGCGTTCTGACGGCGAGCGCCCTGAGGAAAGGGTTAGCTTTATCTCTGGCATCCTTTATCTAATTGGGTGGTACCTTTCGGAAGCTATTGATTCCTAACAGAGCCTGATCAGGCCTAGTTTTAGCGTAGTTGATAATGTAAAGATAGATGAGCTTTTTGAGTTGGATGCTAGTGGTTTCCATATTTTTGATCATGTCCATGAAGAGTACGGAGACGTCTTTTCCTCGGGTCATTGCATCGATGATCTATTTTAGGCGGGGGGTACTCTGCGCACAGCCTCCATCTTCAGTTAGTTGCTGTTGGAGTTGAGTTTGTCCTGCAACTACTTAATCTCTCCCACTTTTTTTTGTGCCATTTAAATCTTCTTAGAATAGTTTAAACTAAAACATATCATCAAAGTAATAAGTCATGCGAAGGAGTTCTACTGGTAGGGTGGGTAAGGAGGGGAGGGGTAGATGCATATGAGGTTTCGGAGACGTTATTAAATGTTGCGTTATCGGCCGTATTTGAGAGCGTAGAGATGGTTGGCGTTCAAATATTATTTGGAGAATATGTGCGAAATCTTGTATTTTAGGCGATGCTAGGTGTAGGAGTTTAGGAGACTGTGGAGTATGGAACTGTAGGGGTTATCGATACCGTGGATCTATTGGAAAGCCTTGGAACAATAGTGCAACATAAAGGGTATTTTACGAGCATGGAGCTAGATGTTAAGATTTTAGGATGGGGCCTACATATTTTTGGTTCTAAACTCGTTCATAATGCCTGTTAAATATTAGAATCTCTATTGAATATCCTTCCCCTATTCAAGAATCTTAACTAAAGCGTACAGTTGGTAGAATATATTTACTTAGAGATGGCTCGGTCTGATCTAAAGGATGAATTACTACTGAAACTGAGGTGTCAAAATCTCCGCTGCGTTTGACTTCACCTTCACAGCAGACTCCTCAACCGGTTACTCTTTGACGGTCAGATCACTTAGCGCAGGAGAGGGTTGCCAGAGTCTTGCGAGTTACTTTTTACCACGAGACTTGGTCCCAGCCTGTTTAACTAAACACTAGCCAATTTTAAGTTTTTTGTGTTGGACCTTCCGCTACTCTGAACCCCTACTCCTTAGCTTGATGTCAGTTTGCTAAGAAGATGTAGCTCGTCGTTGAGGCCTTTGCTTGAAATTGGTGGCGGAATTGTTTAGTTTGGAGGATGTGGAGGGTTTATCCTAGCCTTTCAAATATGCTTAGGCCTCTTAAAATGCTTTTAGGAACCGCTGGTCATGTTCCAGTTTTTTGAACTGCTGCTTCTTGTTGTTGCTAAATTTGCATATGCAACTGGAAGTTAGCCCTGTTAGCACAGTTTGCCTGAAATCTCCGAATAGCCGAGCATTGTAGCACTTAGTTTATTTCTTGTCGAAGTATTTCTAGATCTAGAATAGTATCAAGAGTACCTTTGCTGGCCACCATCCCGAACCCTTGAGGTAGTTGACCCAGACTACCTAACCGACTTCGTGTTCCTGTATGGTTGAGTGACTGTCCATCGTCTAAATGTGATAATAGTAGGATAAGTAGATATAGTCCTAGAAAACCCCTACAAAAATTAGCAGTAACATACAAGGGCTGCATTTCTATCTTAGCGATAGGTTATTACCCATGAAATCTGTTGTTCCCATTTAAGAATTGGGAGACAACATTATAAAATAATTCAAATAAATAAAAAAAAAAACAGAAGTAGCATGAGGCCGAATGATATTGAATGTTCATCGGAAGCTCCGACAGAGGCTATCTCAAAGAAATACTACTTGACAGTTTATTCAGTTGGAACTAAGATTTTGAAGGAAAATAATGGTCCTACGGGAGAATAGACGAGCAATAAGGACCCCTTGCTAATGTAGTTCAACAGATGTCAAGCAAGAAAGGTAATGTGGTATAAGCGCGCTTAATATTGTCAATAGCGCGGGCATTAATAACAACAAAGAATATGCAAATGCATAGAGGCCATACAAAATAGGCTTTAAAGATAGATTCAGTAAGAGAAACTGAACCGATAAAATTGATCATCAGCTAATCACATTTTAGTTAAACTCCAAAGAACCAATTTTTATTAAGGAGGCAACCCTCCCTTAAGTCTATTTCCATTTCCACCGATGATCTCGCATATGAAGTTAAGAACCGAGTTGAGGATGACTGCCTGCCCTATGCCTATAATGAAGGTCGCCAGGAAGATGAGTTCTGTTTAGTAGGTGGCATTAAAGGCCTGGAACAGGATGACTGAAGCCAAAATTGAAAGAATGAATCTAGGTTAGGGCACACTTACCCGAAGCTCAGCATCCATCTTCTGCCGACTAGCTCAATTATCTTTTTGGTGAGAGCTGATGTGATTATCGATGAAAGATAGAGCAACAGCAGCGCAATGGTGATGTCATGCTCAGAAGAATGGCTGAGTTTTTTGACGTAGAAGGGCAGGATAGTAATCATTACGTTCACCGACAACCGCGCAGTTACATAAGCGAACCCAACGAAATAGAACGATGCCTTCTTGAGCCAAAAGTACCACTTGAAATCTATATCACTCGCTGCAACTATATTAGTGTCGGTTCGGTTCGTTAACCTGGATAGTTAGGCCCTGTACTGAGTACACCTACTGGTTAGCATTTTCTCTCGAAGGTTATAAAGGAAGAACAATGTGGTGGCACTGCCCACAATAACCACTAGCACAGCAATCTAGAAAAAGTATTTCTCATGGTTGTTATTGTTGTTCAAAAACAATGAAACCATACTCAGCAACACAAAATTGGCTATGAATGATGATGTATTCCTGTAGTTGTTTAGAGTTTACTTTATTAGACAAAATATTGTACCTTTCTCGACTTCGAGCAAGAAATAGAAGGTACCAGACTCATGTGACTGATCTGGCAGAAGGCCCAGCCCACGTTAAATAACCCTGCAAACGTGGCGTAGTAGATCATCTCTCCAGTAAGGCCCATATGCACTGTTCTAAAGATAAAGGGGAAGCAGATGATCACAATAAAGTACCCCACACAGTACCACGGAGTCCTCTGCCCATACTTGGAATCAATTTTGTCGGAATAGTAGCCGACGAGAGGTGTACATATGGAATCTACGACTTGTCCGACCAAGAATGTAAAGGCTGCTGCTTCGGTCTTGGCAACTGTAACCAGAAAGTAGAGGGAGAAGCTACGTAAAAGCTGGCATACTTAAACCAGAAGGAGGCGGTAAGGTCGTTGAGAAAGTGCCCCACACCATAGGCATAGAAGGTGATGGGCTGGAGCTAGTCGAATTTATACTGACGGAAGAGGTCCTCATGGGTAGAGATGTGCTTTACCAAGCTGGATGCCCTTTATCCTTCCGGCCGATCTTCTCTGAGTTCAAAATGTTACATAGGAATATTCTAATAGAACTAGCAAGAATATGCATATCAATACACAATATTTACGAACAATAAAGCGTTAAATTGAAATGCTTTGCAATTTCTTCTAATTTTTTCGTGCCCAGTTTCTAACTCCAAAGAGGCAGCTCCGACCTATTTTAGTTATGTCCAGTTAACAATCGGCTAGTATGGGACCACTCAAACTAACCTTAATTAACAAATTAAATAGGATAGGCTTCAATATTAAGTAATATAACAGCAGTTGTTGTGTTTGGTTAGTCGAAGGATAATAGGTTCCTACGGCCACAAACAATATTACGTATGTGCTGCATTGAACTCATATTTTTACTAAATATTAGTATTGGTATCAGATAGGTGTATATTCCGTATGCCTGTACTCCAAATAATTCCTAACAAACGAGTTAGTCATCTCTCTCGTTTTATGGACTGCCTTCACTATATCCTCCATCAAACTGGCAGTCCACCTCTAAAGTTTTTCCTGTGCTTTCTTAAGTTTAATCTTCACCAAGTCCACCTCCTTGGACCTCGGGTTATTCCTATTGTTCTTCAATGTATTCTCCTCCATAACCTTCAAATTCTCCAGCTCAATCGCCAGCAGATTGCGTCTGTTGAGCGCCTGCCGACAAGACTCGACGAATTCAGCTAAGTCCTTAATTTACTAAAATCATACCTCAAACTATTCTTCCAACTCTTCGAACTTTCCGCTGCTCATCCATTTCGCCTTTAGTGAGCCTCTGCGTTGGAGGGTCTCCGCTATGCTCTACACAATAGAAGCCTATTTCCTCCTACTCTACATCTACTTCTTCCAGAAGGTCACTGTTTTCGAAAAGGAACTTATTACCACTTAATGTTCTGTTAGTGCCAAATTTGAGCTACCCTGAAGGACAGTCTGGGCCACCACCCCCTTATTATAAATTTTCGATATCAAACTCTGCCCAGTTTAGTATGCCATATGCAGGAATGAGTAGACCTTATCCTAGACCTTAAGATTTTATTCGAACTCTCCCTTCTGCTATGAGAACTCATTGGAATCGACAAATAGGAACAGTTTCAGCTCCTTCGATATCCTAATTGAAGGGTTCAACAGCAGATTATTGAGGTACTTGAGCAACCTCTTTACACGTAATGTCACATACTAGCTTCCTTACATATTAAGGCAAGTCCAGAAGTTTTTCTACGGCAGAACGGGTACGATGCATCCCCCATATACCATCAGCAGCTGATTCTGTAAGAACTCAAAATCACTGAACCTCCTTCTGACACAAGTGTCATATTCAGCAGAGTTGTTCTTCCGAGACTTTATGGTGTACAACTTATAGGATGTAAGGAAGTTCTCGGGAATGGTCTCTGGCTACTCGATGTCCAACGCCCGTCGGTCCAAAAACCTTGAGTAGTCCACTATACCCATATTTTTCTACTAGGCCATTTCTAGTAGATCTTCGTTCAACTGCTGGGTGTTAAAATCAATTTAGGTCAGGTCTGTAATAGGGTTGAAGATGGCTGGTGACTACATCGCTGGTTTGTTGATGGGTTTAGACTGTACTTGTGTATTGGTGGGACCTTCCCATAGATCTATTTGGCATTCGGTCTGATCAAGAGTGTCTGACAGAATATTATGGATTTTGGATGTAGGCGAACTATCCAGCAAGTTGGTTATATCAGCCGTTTGCTCCGGTTTTTATTCTTCTTTCATAAATACTGTTTAGCTAATTATTATCAATTGTTAACATCATGCAGCCTCAATACCCTCCAAAATACATAATAGACGCTGTCAATAAATAGGGCTCAGAACCTAAGGGGCCGATCTGGACATCAGCTTACATTGAATTATTGTAATGAATAAAATAAAATAATCTCTTGTTTTCTAATATCAGCAGAGTTTTTAATCTCGAACATAGCCCATTTAACCAACTCATCTCAACCACCCAACCTAACGAATTCAACTTAATTTAATTGTGGTAGTTGCAACCAATTTAAATATTATTACCGATTGGGGGTAGCACAAAACCCTCTAGTCCTACTTGCAATCATTGTTTATTGTAAATTTACGATGTTTATCACAGAAGATCCAGCAAATCATCCTACTTAGGCTTCGCTGGAGCAGGAGGTGCTATAGTTGGAGGCTGTGCAGGTGGAAGAACTGCTCCAGGGGCGGGCAGGTTACGAGGTTGAGGTGTGGTAGGTGTTGTCGTCTCCGATTTCTTCTTCTACATGTTTGGTTGGGCTGGCTGCTACTTATTGGAACTCACTTTCTGCGGTTCTGGGGAATCCTCCTATTCTTCGTCTCTTCTCATTCCCTACATTAAACAAAAACAGTACCCTCTTTTCAGCCACTGACTTCTGAAACAAATCCTACGGCTTCTTCTGGAATACTGATGATACATATCCCATATTCTTTATCATGCAGTTTAAGAAGTTAGGTTCCAGCAAGATATCGTCATCTCTCACATTTGGCCTTGAAGCAAATATGACGTTGCACGTCTTTTTGGCATCAGTCGATAGCATTCTCCAGTAAATATAGGCTCTAAATATCTCCCTTCTTACCTATCTCTGACATCGGTATTGCTAACCCTCTCTGTAGCCGTCGTCAGAAGAGTGCTGATCAAATTCTCGCATTAGTTCGGGTATTTGATGAAAACCTTAACAGCTGAAGTGAGAATCTGCAACTGAACTGCTCTTTATTAATTAACGAAGGTCTCCGTCCACCTCTGGAAGGTCTGTATGGCACTCTTGTAGATCTCCTCAGCGTATTCCCCCAGTATCCAGGCGGCTGCCTCCTTTGCCTCTGTTTCGGTAGCGAAGCTGAGTAGTTCTACCAAGTCTTTGAACATATCATCGTGGTTGAATCGGGACGGGTACTTCCTCAGTATCATCTGCATTGACTATGTAAGCTGGTGGGTACAGTGAGCAACTAGTTTACTGCGTGGCTTGCATGCTAAGCTACTTATTTAACTTATTTGATCTGTTTCGCCAGTATTTCTAGGCATTTATCGATCGACTTCTCGAACCTGATGGCTATTTTACTGATGGCTCTGATAGATCTCTTCACGAAATCGGGATCCCCCTCCGTGACATACTATTTCAGCTCATTTAGAACAGGCTCATAGTTCTTGTAGTTAACTATTCTAATCAGAATTTAGCTGAGTAACTCCACACTTACATCTTCTCGTTCTTTATGTAGTATGGCTCGGTGAACCGACAGAAAAAGCACTCCTTCTTCTAGTTTTGCAGGATAATCGGACGCTTCTCCACAATATACTGGATGTTCTTTAGAAGCACGTACTGAATTTCAGGTTTGTTCATCTCTACCAACGAAATGAGGGAAGGACCAATCTTCTTGCACAAATTCTTTACTAACTCTTCGTTATCTAGGAAATCGAGGTATCTGACCATCACCTTTATTGAGCCAAACACCACCGTAGGGTTAATATGGTTCAAACGAGGCAATATCCTGTCAATTACCATCTCAGCCTCCTTCTCGTCTTTAGGTGTGTATCCAGTTATGTAGTCCAAAATAAACACTTGTCCCCACTCATTGCATTAGTTTAGAGCCACCAATAACCTCGACAATATTGTAGAGTCCATCGGAATAAGGTCCTTACCACTACTTTACTTCGATCTTTACCTCGTTAAACTAATCTATTGAAGAGATGCAACGCAATTCGCCAATACTAGTCCATTCGGCTCGGTTTGTAGAAGGTTTCTTAGCATCTCAACCAAGTTGTTAGTCTAAGGTTAGTTCATCGATATTTCAAACACCTTCGGTACGCTGAGCACAGCAGTTTTTCTGACGTAGGGATCTGTATCAGCCAGACAGAGCTTCAAAGGTTCGACTAAATACTCGTTGAGCTTAGGCACCCTTAGGCAGCTCATAGTCCTAACAGCCAGAGCCCTAAGAAGAGGGTTGGCTTTGTTGAGGGCATCCTTGCGGAATAAATTAATCGACATTATGGCGTCGTCAGGCTTCGTCCTGGAGTAGTTGATGACGTAGAGGTAAACCTAAATAAACCCAAAGGTACCAGCTTCTTCATTTCCAGGTCGTTGAATTCGAGGCACTTGATGACTTGCTGGAATAGTTCGGAAAGGTCCTTACCCACAGTCATTTGGGCAATAACCTTCTTCAGGGCAGTCTTCTTCTCCTCCATGCTGCGGGAATTAAGTGCATCCTGGAGCTAGCGGAGTTAGCCTTTCCTGGTACCTTCGAAATAAGCCATAAAATATGTTTTGAATATAGATTCTTAGTTGACGTGTAATTACCTACTTATGCATACATTCAATATCGCTCATTCTTCTAATATTTACTATCAGTATCCTGTAGTCTGCCATAGAACTATTTAGACTCAAGGTATTTATCCAGCCGAGCTTAATTCAATCGTATAGATCTAAAGTTTTAGCATTCAAAGAAACTACAGCATAAGAAGTAACTAATTATTGCACTCAGCAGTCAATTTAATATTAAGGTATTCAGATAAGTGCAAAATATTCACTTAAATGACTATATTGGTTGCTTAATCAAGGTGAACTGCTTCTTAACTCATGCAAGTGTTACCGCCATCATCCAGCATAAACTATCTTTGTTATTTAAATTAGATACTAGCTATTTAATTTGTAATACCCTCCTCAAAAGAGCACTTTTCCTTTATTTTAAATTATTCTATTATTCTAAGCACCTCAAATAGCCATTAATCCAACAATACCAATTAGTCAGTCATTATTTATTACTATTTCATAATTGACAAAACATACGCAAAAGAACTGATTCCCAATCTAATATTCTACAACAATAACAGACACAAACATTAATCTTACACGTCAATCACTTGTCTTCTGCCCTATCGCATGGTACTTGAACCCCATGTTTTCGAGCTGCAGCCGCCGAAGGATGTTCCGTCCATCGAACACGAAACTCGGCTTCTACATCAGACCGTAGAACTCCCGGTAATCATAACTGGCAAACTCAGTCCACTCTGTCAGCACTACTATCGCGTGGCTCCCTGACACTGCCTCCTTTGCCGTAGACTTTATTGATATGCGAGTAGAAAGCTCAGAACTCCACAGCCCTTGGTAAGTAAACTCCGCAACAAGCTGAGTTGCACAATGCATACCTTGGAGTAGTTGGCAAGAGGGTCGTAAACCTGAAGGATGGCTCCTTCGACCAGTAATTTACTGCAAATGGGTCTGGCATAACTCAAAATGTACATCGCAGAGCTCTCCCTGAGGTCGTCGGTGTTTTTCTTAAAACTGATTCCAAGAACGCATATCTTTTTGTCTTTGAGGTTGGTTTGCATGCTTTAGAACTGAGTTACCACAAAGTTACAATCAAATGGAAGAATTGGTGCTTTCGAAACTCGTTCAGAGTTACCACTTGTTTCCAGTAGTCTGCCACTTATTTCAGTCCTTGGCATTCAGCTAAATAAATCAACGCTAGAATGTCCTTCTTGAAGCAGCTCCCGCCGAAACCCATACTTGAGTCGAGAAACTTACTGCCAATACGACTATCACTTCCGATGCACTTCTGAACTTCCAGAATATCCCCACCTATCTTTTAACAAAGTATCGAAATGCTGTTTATGGATGAGACTCTCTGTGCAAGGAAGCAGTTAGCAACTAATTTGCACAACTATGAACTTATTGTCGAAGTAGTGATGATTTTCTCTTTAGGCAGGGTTCCGTGTAAACCAACTAATAGTTACAAGATATCTTTCCGCTCACACCCGAAAACAACACGGTCAGGGTTCAGAAGATTCTCCACTGAAGTGCCCTCAGCCAAGAACTATGGGTTGCTGACTACTACAAACTTGTTCCTATTCTACTCCTTCGTTTGGTTCGCTGTAATAATTTCGCTGATCATTTTATGTGTAAAAATAGGCACTGTAGATTTTTAAACAATAACCACTTCCTTCTGCAGTTCTTTATCTTTGTAGTAGCTGCTAATGCAACGGGCCACAGACTCGATAAAGCTCATATCGTAGGCACGGCCACTACCTTCCCCATGCAGTTTGGTGGGTGTTGGCACTGCAACGTAAATAATATCTGTTTCTTCGAGAGCCTCTTCCAGTTTGGAGGTAAAAAATAGATTTTTATGCTTAGTTTTGCTTAGGATTTCTTCAAGGCCCTGCTCGTGTATCGGACACCCTTGATTCCAGTTCTCAATGAGCGATGGGTTGGTATCGTATACGATAAACTAAGATAGCAGTGAAAAGAACCTTCACCTACGGGTTGTTCAGAGCCATTACAGCCATGGTTGGAGTACCCACGTATCCCGATCCAAAACAACAGATTTTCTGGATGGATCTTTTCATTTAAGAGTTGGTAAACTAATAAAATCATTAATTGCATTGCAAAAAAATGAAACACAACCTAGTTTATTGTGTCACGATTTATTAACAAAAATCAATACTGGCAAAATAATGCATAAATTATGCTAATAATGTTTAAATAACAACTTTAAGTCAAATTCATCTTGAGCCTCCTCTGTTTTGGTATCCTCCCTGCCCACCTCGATGCTGCCCTCTGTTGCCCTGGTGCTTATTGAACCCACCTCGGTTCTGGTATCCTCCTCTTCCTCCCCTGAAGTTCGGATTTCCTCCTCGATGTTGTCCTTGACCATGTCCTTGGCCCCCACGGTGTTGGCCTTGGTGATGTTGACCCCTTCCTTGGTATTGTTGATGTTGTTGATACCTATTTGGACTTTGGTTCTAAGGTCTTCCTCTTTGTTGTTGATTCTGTTGGTGCTTGGGTACAAACGGCTTTCCTTCGTTTCCTTTGCCTTGCTTTCGTGGTCCTTCATCTTCACTGTCAATATCGTCATCAAGGATATCTTCTCCATCATCTTCATCTGCATCGTCCTCTCCATCATCGCCTTCATCGTCCTCTCCTTGGTCCAATCCATCTTATTCACCATCACTATCGAGGTCATCGTCGTTATCTTGATCATCATCATCGCTGTCATCGAGTTTAGGTGCTGGTTGCTTTGGAGCTTGAGGCTTTCCTGCAGCTGGACCAGCTAAGGGTTTCCCAGAAGAAGCTCCAGCAGCTTGTGCGGATTGTTTTGGGCTTACAGCGCCCTGCTTGGGGCTCTGAGGCTTGACCTGAGGTTGGTTTGGCTTAGTTGGCGCAGCTTGCTTTTGTGGCGCCTGTCCTGGTTTGTTCAAATGTTGGCCTGTTTTTGAAGCTGGAGCTTCTTCCTCTTCTGCCTCTTCCTCTTCTTCTTCTTCGTCTTAATCATCTTCGGAGTCTTAGTTGCCGAAGTCTGCGTTGTCTTCCAAAGATCCAATCAGATGAACAACTCCGGAGCCCTTCACAAAGATGGTAGCACCATCGATGGCAGCGAGGCTGCAGTTGACAGTGACGTTTGGCCTCTATTGGGTGAGAATGGCCAACAAAAACTCTTCGTTCTTTTCGGCGAGCTTGATGTATAGATCAGCCTGAATAAGTCAAATGGGTACCCTGGAGCCCGAAGCCAACGTGGCGTTAGAGAGGTTGAGAATGGCCAGAGAGTCCTCCTCATCCTTATAAGTGTATGGCTTATCCTGCTTAAGGATGACTCCGAAAAACATTGTTGAATGTTAATTATTGTACAATCTACTTCCAATTCTTCTCTTTTATAGTTTTCAATATTATGAGCTCCACAAGGCACTCTAGAAGGAACAGCCAACGCACCAAAATCCTCACATGCAATATAAACTCTAAAAGTTGGTTAAGACACTAAGCTTAAACATCGAAGCCTGGCAATATCAAAAGAAGAGAAGGGAAGGGTAAACTCTTCTCTATACTAAGGTCTAATAATCTTAACCTGTACAACAGTCGAGTCATAAAATGCAATCAGAAGAAAGTGGACCTGTTTCAGCGACGGACATTAGTTGTGTGCATAAAAAGGAGCTTAAAGTAAATGCAGATGGAGGAAAAGTAAATGGTTCTAAAGTAAATTCGGTTGTTATTGGCAGAAGTGTAGGGAATAAACAGTTTGCGAACCCTCCACAATAAGCTCGAGCGCATGGATCTGGGTAAATCCAACTCCCAAATTAGCAATCTACTTTACTACTAGCTGAAGGCTGCAGTGTATGAGGCTTATTTTTAAATCGATAAGTGTCTTAAATACTATAAAAGTTGCGAGTATTTCTCCCGCCTTTTGAAGTACGACCGATTTACAATGGAGATCTGTTTTAAAATTGCTCAGACATATAAACATTGTTTTGATTTTAAGAAAAGCACTGTTTATCTGGAGAATGCCCTCTAAATAGCTGTAAAGCTGAATGACAGATACAGCTAGATGATTGCACTAGACAAAATCGGTATGTGTTATTTCTATAAGGGCAACACTACTGCTGCATACTACTACCACTCCAATATACTGACTCTGGAAAACATCAACAGTCGATAGATGTTCATCAACAACTCTTAAAGGACCAGTAGAGCTGCTTTGTAGGTTAAATAGAGCGACTTTACTGAAGACTTGGTGAGAGAACCTTACTACTTCGGGATTAAGGCAGCTCTGGAACTGGACTATGATACTCTAAACAGGTAGAAAACGGAGAGGGAGAGCAGAGAGCTGGTCAGATACCCTAAATTTCACAGGACTCTATGCCGAATGAAAGAGTCGATAAATAAGTAGAACAACTTGGGCAAGATAGTAAAATATGGAGATAGCAGCCTATAGAAGAGTGTGAGAACTTTAATGAACTAGTAGACGCACCTCGTAAACCAAGTGATAATGACCCATCGTAGTCGAGGGCAGTAAACCCCATAAAAACCTTCTAAAACTTTCAATAAATCTGTTCTTAAGCTTATCGATCAGCTTGTCTACTTGTAGGCACTATTTGTGTAGGTATGAAACAACATTGCTGATCCAATATGCATTTGTTTATTACTAGAAAAGTATTAGCAAATTCATATATATGGCTGCATTAGCTTTTCAACTACTGGCTCTATGCTCGCAGTTCATGCTCTCTGCGGTACTCATCCTCAGCCCCGTTTTCCTTAAACAAATAGAAGACATCGACTTATCTGTGCTCTCTCTCTATATGTTTGTTTCTGTCTCGGTAATTCCACTCCATATCTAAGATAGGCAGCTTCATAGGAGGAGTACTGAGCGACGCATACAGTAGGCGCTGGGTCATAATCGCTGGAGTGTTGAGCATAGCCGTTGGCAGCTTTCTGATGTATTGGAGTGTGGAGGCCGGACTATCCTTCGTGGGATTGGGAGTTGGTCCAGCCAATAATGTGTCGTTCGTCTACATAACGTAGACCACAGCAGCACGAGAAGTGTGGTCGGTATGTCTGCTTTGCGGATGGGCGTTGGGAGAGGTGCTCCTCGGAGTACTCTTCTACGATGTTTAGCCTGGGGACCACTAAACCCACTACCACCTGTAGTTCATGATATTTGCGGTGGCACTTTTGGTGTTTACATGGGTGGTACTGGATGAAACTACCACATACGCTAACAGTAGTCACGAGAGAATAACCCTGAATAACTGTTTAAAATTTAGGAAGAAACACATTCGGCCATTGATACTAAGCTGCACACTTATGTTCACCATGCAGATGTTTTACTACAGAACTCAATTTACTCTCGATCGGTATGGAGTCGCCCTAGGACTCAATACCATTATCGTCGGCAGTTGCTAATTTGCAGCGAATATTGTCTGTGCTCTCACCATTAAGCAGCTTAGCCGCAGGAGAAGCCTCCTCTGTATCCTAGCCTTTATGTTGGTTTGCTTTGTGCTGCTAAACGAGTTTACAAACTCAGTATTCCAGACAGTCGTCGAAGGAGTGATGCGTGTGAGTGACTGTTTCGCCATGGCAATACTTGCCGTTTATATCCCCGAAATGTTCAGCGTCGTGGACAGAGGTAGAGCTGTTAATTTCATCATGAGCTTCGGAGTTATCGGCGGGGGGATGGCTCCACTTATTCTGGACTCCTTTCCTTGGTGGGTTCTCCTCCTGTTCCTAATGATGGCAATCGGATCAACCTACGGGCTTAAAGAGACGGTGAATTCAAACTAAGTGGAGTCACTACAACCGAAGTAGCAGTTGGTTGAGTAGTACGAACACTCCATCCAATGATATCCTGATGATTTATTGTTATTTACTTACTGGCGGTCATTAGCATCGTGCTTTATGTCAAGAAAATAATATTTCGATATTTATAATAATTTTTTGATATCAAATCTGCAATTATTTTGGTTAAATTACCATTGGCTCTATGTAGCACCTCGTTCCCCAGTCATTCACCTTTAGATTATCATAACAATAGGACTTTAACTTGCCTTTGAATTGAAGCAGTCTCTAAGCAAATCAAACTCAAAAAAAAGGCCTGAATAAGTTATGTGAAGAAAGATGGATGAGATTTTTTAGTAAAAGTAAATTTTTGTCAGCTGCTACTACAGTTTTAGGAGGAGGAATCTGTCTTAAACATACAAAGAGATAATATCAGAAGAGGATAGTCAGCTATTTAACCAAAATTATTCCTGAATTTAGTATAAAAATGATATACGAAAATTGATTGTCATCAGGAATTTAATTTAGTCCATCCTTCAAAACTAATCGTATATTATTGGTCATCTGTGGGACTTATTAGTCATAATAAAAGTACTTGCGATCGGACGGAATTTTAAACGGAGTTTCCTAACAAGTGCGGTGGAATTCTTAGCTGTCCACCATAAAGTCGAAGGCTAAGGAGGCAAAGTATGTTAAGCATTCGATATCGATTGGCAAAGCTGGATTTAATGAATATTAACAGTTGCTCGTAGAATAGATCAGGTTTAGATTCAGTTTTGTCAATATTTGCACTACACATTGGAATAATGCTCACCACTCGGCGTATGCCCTCAAGATCAGCGAGCATGTTGAGCGCTGGCTGCCGCCCGACGCCTA
>JAOXNN020211229.1:0-18329 GCA_028571205.2 Hydropsyche betteni | reverse complement strand
CAAAATAGTTCATTTGTTATTTGTTTGTGACATATAGGCAAAGCCAGTAGTTAGTAGGTAATAAGCATCATATTATAAACGTTATTATATACATGTATAGGGGATTCAAATATTTTTACCATTGCGTAATAATTGACGTATTGCATAAGTCAATAGAGACGCTTTCATAAGCATGATATTAAAGACGCTAAGTGTATACGCATAAAGACCATATACGCATGAAGAATAATTTTATAGGCGCAAAAAAATAATCGTATCGACGCGTCGTTTTAATGTCGCGAGTGTCATCGAACGGACAGACACACAGAAATCCGCTGGTATATAATGGGGATATAAATATGCATAATTTTGCACATGACCTTTAATTATTTTTTTAAACTAATTTAAAGTCTATTTGTATTATTTTGATACTGACAAAATTTGTTAACATAACATTGTAGTGTATTCATCGATTTCCAATATAATTATTGATGAAGTTATAATTTTTAGCGTCATCTATGAGCAGTTTTTTAATTCCGAATTTTTAAAAAGGAAATTCCTGTTAGTTTTTATTTTGATCACCTTCATTCTTGAGTCTATCACGAGTTATGTTACATACTCGGTTACGTTATCTTGAATTTTTTGTGAAATTAAATATAATATTATATATTGATATATTGTTGTTCTATATTGATGTCACTAAAAAGTTAAATCTGTCAAATATGACAGTTGACGTATCTTAGGATATACAGTGAAAAACACACGAAACTCAAAGGACCAAAATTTCATACTAATTATCATAGAATAGATACGAGAAAAAAAGCGTAAAATCTGCCATTTAAAAAAAAAATGTTTTTTCGATCGATCCGGATAATAGAGTTTCTACTTTATTCGAATACGACGCTTTATAAATCGAAACGGCTGATACGATGTACTTACGTATATCGATTTCGTATTCATCATATCGCATTACAAGCAAAAACACTCAGATTCCACCTTTCACACTGGAGAAAACGACGCGAAAGAGAGACCGAGAAAAAAAAACGGAAAACACAAGGAAACCTCGCGAGCGGAACGGGCGAAATCGGGGAAAAACCGACGGCGGCGAATTCATTATCTGCATTTCTCGTTTCCGAATGCGAAAGCGGCGATAAAAACGTCGCCATCACGCCCGCCATATGCAACCGCGCAAAAGGACCCAAAAGGACCAAAAGGACCAAGTCTCGAGGCGAGCACAAGTTGAGCTGTTAAGCGCAGCCTCCGGTGGACGGCTGCGAATTGCCCCATTAGTATGTACGAAAATTTAAATAATAGCGGAAATCTTTGTAACGGGCCGAAGAAAGTTTCGCGACGATGGGGTAGTTGGGGGGGGTGAGGGTGAAGTGGGGGGGAAAATGGCTGTTGAGTTTCGCGAGGATGTTCGCGTTGGTGGTGGGGAATGGGGGTTGTTAATTTTTGTGTTTTATTGTCGGTTGTTTGGTGTTTTTTTTATTATTATTTTTGTATGATGTTGTGTTATGACTAGTATATAGGTCCGATCTTATTATAATAACATCGGCTGTGAATTTCGTAATTATACATATGTATAAAAATTAAATCTATGCAAAAATATTTTGCAGCCGTTACGTTGCGAAAAGTTGATGCTCGTTTGTTATATGTAGAGGATAATATATAGGCCGAATGTTGATAATATCGGTTGTGAATTTATAACCGTACTATTACGTAATAAAATAAAAATTGCAAATATTATAGTCGTTATTATAATGAACATGAAGACTTAATTTGGAGGTCGCGATTTTCGAGTTCGAGAATGATGTAAATAGTGATTATAGTCGTTATTTTAATGGGAATACAGGCTAACTAAGCCAGTAGTAGCATCTGCTACCCGATGCCCGTACTCCATTTGAATATTTGATATTTAATTAATAAAAATAGTTCATTTATTATTGTCACAATCACGAAATATAGGAAAAGCCAGAGGCAGTAGGTAATAAACATCATATTATAGACGTTAACTGTATACGCATATAAAGACCATATTCACGATAAAGTCGCGAGCGTTATCAAACAGACACACAGACGGACAGACGGACACACCGACACACACAAATCCGCTTATAGGGGATTCATATGTTCTTATGTGCAGTTGTGAATCTGAATTGAATCTTAGTTTTTATTTTAAATTTTAACGTTTGCTATAGTGAGTTGATTCAATCAAAGAAAAACTTTTAAATGATTTTTAAACTTACATTAGTAAAGAATAATCGAAAACAAATATTTCATTAAAAAAACAATTTTATTAAAATCAAACAGATTTCAAAATAAATATTGATAGGTCTTAGCCGGTCTTGGACTTTTACCCCCCGGACACAAACCTCTCATTGAAAACCCCTTGAATTTTAACCCCCCCATATAAAAACCCCCTTAAAACTCAACTACTCCACCGTAAATAAAAAGTGCTCAAAAATTGTAATAAATAAATAATAATCAATCTATACCGCAATATACGGTGGGCGTACATAAAAAAATTGCAATTTCCAACCATCTTTCATTATTAAATTATTAAATGACTATTTTCTTTTAAAACTGGCTATTTATTATTAGTATTTATAATTTATATAGTTATTTTTATCTATGGTGGGTTCAAATTATTACGGGGGGTTACTGTCCAAGATGTTTTGTCGGGAAGGTTATGTCCGTGGAGTATTTATCCTGATAACGATTTTAGCATAAAATTTCTATCAAAATAATATCTTATTATTATAGTAAGCATATGGATTTACTAATTAAAATAAGATCTATTTAATTTCAGACTTTCACAATAACATATCCAATATTAAAAAAAAGCATTAATTCACCCAACTTATTCGCATCGCTTCTTCGCGCCACTTCAACTAATTTAAAAACATTTTCCATTCTTTAAATTAAAACTCAACTGCTTTATTCAAATTCGCTCTGCGCAACACACAAATGCATATTCCAGAAACGATATTTTTTCACGAGCACAAATAAAAACCGCACTATTTTCGATTCGGTCCCGCAACGCTGGTGGAAAATTCTTAAACACTGCACTATTTTGATACACAACTGCATTATGAAACGGTTCGATTATGGCTCCGGTTCGTTCACCTGACCCATTTAGAATTTATTCCTTCGCCATTTCGGCGCATTATCAACGACAATTCATAGTCTAGGGCGGAAACGAAAATTGCATCCGCTGGCGCATTTCCAATCGGAACGATGCACATTTGTATCGATTGGTCATTTTGGCGAGCGCGGAAAATTCATATTGCACTCCCGCATCGACACGTTTTGGCGCCAAATAAAAATTTTAAAGATCAAAGGGCGGTCAAATTAAATTTCGAAGCGGAGTGAGGTTTCGTTCTTGTTTGCTTTGGAAAAAGTTGGAATTGGATCTGATATAATCCGAGAGTTCAATTCTGGCGTGCGGCTAGTTTTGGCTATACGAAAGAATTTCTAATTCGAAGAAAATTAATGAAAATTTAATTTCGTGTCTCTGAAGTTTGAGCACGAAACTCAAATTCGAGCAGTTACACGAGAGGAGCCTTTATTGGATCATTATTTTTCGTTTCGAATTAGTTTGTTTTTCTACCGACGAACGAGGTTTCCCTTATGGTGTATTTTTCCGACCGCATTTCCGAGCTCGCATGTGGTGCTCCATTTTCTCGAGCGCTTTTGAAAATTAAATGCAATATTACGACCGCAATTTTTCATGAAAATACACACGTTCCACATAAGTATAACGCCGATATACCGGCTCAGATTTTTATATCGAATAAACGCGTTCGAAGCGAAGCATTATAATTCATATAAATTTCCCTTGCGTCACGTTAGTTGTATTATAAATTATTTAAGGGTTTCCTAAAAGTTAATCATTATTTTCAATACTCTTGTTTGAGTTCTATTAGTGTCCAGACATGATGGAATGATTCTAGGACATTTACCCTTGGAAATTAACCCCTTCTATGAAAAAAAACCCCTTAACAATCAAATTTCCACCATGGATAAAAATTACTAAAAAATAGTGATAAATAAATAATAATTAACCTATATGCTAATATATGTTGTATGGTCGTAAAAAATGTACAATATCTAGCTATTTTATAATAATAAATCAAATAACTAATTATTTTATTATATTATATTAACACGGTTTGTCTTAATATATAATACAAACCTTGTATCGATTTTTTATGGAAATTTAAAAAACCTGTATTTTTCTAACTGAAATAAATTATTATAGTATTGATATAGACTATTTTATTATAAATATTGGAAATCGATGTAAAATACTTATCTTTATCCATGGTGGAAGTTAATTTCACAGGATTTTTGTACGAGGGGCTAATTTCCATAGGATATGTGTCTCTATACTCGGTGGAATAAACATCTCCGTATTTTTTTTTGTTGTGTTGTTCATCAGCTTTAGTTATTATATCATAATTTTTATTTTATTATTAGGGGTAAAACTTCACAGTTCAAAAGGTTACGCCACGTTAGTTTTTTTAACAATCTGGACCAATATAGATCAGTTTTGACTATGAATAGATAAAATTTTGGTTTTGATCATTTAAATAGGTTAATAAGTAGTTAAAGAACAGAAACACCTACGAATATTGATGAAAAAATATTGAAATTCTTAATTAATTTAATGTATGTATGAAATAACGATAATTATATAACATTTGTAAATCAGGTGAAAAATCGAAATTTTACCCGAGAAAAAAAAAATAGAAAACTTTCAGACCAACCTAATACAAAAGCGTCTTCACATTCAACCGAACTAATGATATTTATCCGAGCCTATATTCAGCGATTAATTACGCGCGATTTATATCGAAATCATTATTTCCGCAGATCCATTATCCAAACAGACGACACTCGCATAATTCACGGACTTATCTCCGGCCGTTTTTTCGGGCCTTTTGTCTCCTCCCGGCGACCTTATCCACCATTTGCACTTTTTTTCGGTCATACGGAAATCTAGTCGAGATTATCGCCTCACTCATCGGCGGGACATTGATTGGGAGGTGGCCCTAATTGCGTATCTCTGGGTGCTTAATGCCGTTCAGATCCAATCAATCTTCATCCAGAGGAGAGCCGAAGGTATCCGGGACTCGTGTAGGGCTCCTCTTCCCGTCTGTCCGCCGACCATTAAGACGTCTCACCGCTATCTGGCATCTTAATGAGATTTTTCCAATTGATGGCCCGACGGGAAAACGGGAGCGGGAAAAATTAAGGCCGAACCGCCTTTTTTGCCCGCCGGAGAAAGGAAAAACGCTGGAAAAATTGTGCGATTCGTTTGAAAATAATCAATCACCGGGCGCGGCGAGTTTGTCTTGTGCTTTTGTTTTGTTTCGTTTCGGCGGGGTGGGATTGGAAATTTTTCGTGCATTGCGGTCGATCAGTTTTTTTCATTAGGTCGGTACGTAAGTTTTGTCGTGTTTTTTCGATGGTCAAATACGCCTGATTCTCATTTTACACAGGAGATATGTTCCAGAGATTATCGTGGGAAAAAATTTATGATGAACATATAAATATTGGAAATTAGTTCCATCAGTGTATTCAAAGAGAAATTCCATATAAACGATGTGAAAAATTTTTGCCGTGTAAAATCATCGAAATTATTTATTTAATAGTAAATAAGCCCGATGTTAATATTATAACATCGGCTGTGGTTTTGTTAAGAAACGGAAAATGATAAAATGTGAAAACCCGATTATGTGAACTCGAAATGTGTACCCGATTTGAATATTTAATATTTAATTGATAGAATCAAATTAGTTCATTTGTTTGTGACATATAGGCAAAGCCAGAGGCAGTAGGTAATAAGTATCATACTATAGACGTTAACTGTATACGCATAAAGACCATATTTACGAAAAGTCGCGAGCGTCATTGAACGGACAGATACACTCACAGAAATCCGCTATTATATATAAGGGATAGTAACTATAATTATATATATAACAGTAAACTTGCATGTATTGAATCTTACCTTTGTGGCATAATTATACTTTTATTTAAACTATTTTACTATGTGAAGGATACTTTTTTTTTCAATATTTGTTAATTTTTGACATAAATAATCAACCATAAACAGTCCATAAACATTTTTAAAATATCTAATAATATAATAAATTAATGACGTTTTTCGCTAAAATTTTTTTAAAAATGCCAATTTATGCCAACAGAAAATATTTGTAATGTTTTTACAATGAAGATACAGTTAATATTAGAATCACTCAGTTATGGTTTTAAAAATTCAAATCTGTAGATTTTTCATGAACCGATGACAATAATTAATATTGACCCACGTCAAAATATCCAAAAAGACTGAATTGAAGATAGAAAATCAACCAATAAAAACTGCGGTATCTGAACCGCATCATATCGCTTTCAAAACACGATTTTAAATTATAACTAAAACACAGCGAATCCTCCGCATTGACCTAATACACGACAGAATTATAAAAATTCAATTTACGACTCAATCAAACGATTACATTCGAAAACAGTCGACGGAACAACCGATAATTAACACGTCGGACTTTACCGAGCACGAAACGTCAACTTCATTAAGACATCAATCACAAATTGAAAAATCGATTAATCGCTGAAAATACAACCGTTTCAGACGACAAAAGAGAAAGAGGGACTCGTCGAACCGTTAAAACACGGTTAAAACCCTTTGATGGCGGCTCGGACACCTTCGCAGCCGGCTGCGAACGGGTTAAGGGGGCTGAAACTTAATTAGCGACAATCGAGCGCAAGTTTGAATAACGAGCGCCTGTCAATTGGTGGGTCGGGCACCAAATTTGATTTCCCCAGGCGGAAGGTTGTGTTTCGCGTGAGGGGTTCAGCACCAAAATGTGCAGTTTAATGGTGCATATTCAATCAGTGTTTTGGAGTTGTCGAATGCATCGGATGATGGACGAAAAATTATGTAATACGTTTTTCAGGCCATGTATATTATTATTGGTCCATGTATATTTTATCTAATGTAACTCTATCCAAAACTACAATTAATGCAAATGAAATTGAGTAAGCCAAACCGATTCGATTCGATTCTCAAAAATGTGTATTTATGATTGATTCTAATATTATATATGGACTGAAATATACTCAATTCTCCTTTTACGCGGTTCCAAAATAACGCGTTTCAAGAAAAAAGGAACGATTATTATTATTATTCTTAGTATTACCATCATTATTATTGTTATTATTATCATCATTATCATCATCAACATCATCATTATTACTATTATTATTATTATTATTATTATTCATTCTAGCACAGTATAAAAATGGTATTATTGTACCAAAATGGTAAGATTCGGTGCATATTATAGAAGTATTTATTATATAAAAAAAGTGATGCATTTTTATGATTTTTAACAGCGAATTTTTTTCATATAACACATATTTTCAAATTACATTTGGATGGAAGTTCTATTCAAATATAATATATTGATAATATATTTTTATATGATCACAATTTTTTAAACGATAGTCTCTGGAACGTATTTCCCGTGTAAAAGAAGAATTGGTTATACATTTAAACCGCGACATATGGATTTTTCCAAATAATAACATTCACACAACTTTTTTTATAATCAAATTTTCTCTCCTTTCCCATAAAATATAATAACGAAAAATTCACAAAATTTCGATGTTGTCGGAAAATATTTGTACTATAGACTCCATATAAGTTTCACATGAAATGATCGATTTTCACTTTTGCTTTTGCTCAATTTGCGAAGTTTGTTGTTATTATTCAAGGTTCGGTGAAGTTGTGAATTTTGAATGTGCGATCCTCACGTATCAAACGTGTGTATGCATGAAATTCTGGTAACGGGTAGGGGTGTTTGAAACGTCAATATTTGCCGAGTGCATCGCGTGCGCCACTGAACTTTAATATCGATGTGTTTTTGTATGAGTGGTGTGTTTTGATCGTGACTCGATTTTCCTATTTGTGAATTTAAGTTTTCAACGAAATACACTATTCTCCAAATTATCCGGTTGTGGATTATCAAAAAATTATCTAAAATATAGGGTATTCCAAAATTAACGCATGATTTGAATTTGCAGCCATTTGTGCAGTAAATTGTTGGCAACACTGAATAACAAAAAATAATTTATAGCTGATAGTTTAGGGTTATTTAAAATAATTGTTTCTGTTGTTGTTCCTGGACGTGTAATTTTACGATCTAGTAATCAGAATCATGCGATTTAACGCCGTCAGACTTTTTTTGGAATTTTTGAAGTTTAAGGTTTATGTTAACAAGCCCACGACCACCCATGCCTTAAAGAAGGAAATTAAACACAACCACATTTATGCAATACGGTCATAGAAAATTTCAACTTAAAAGTGCTTATGTGCATTGTGCCGTGTAGGCTTTTTACTTGATATGCTATTTCATTCATAACCCTATACTATATATTCTGCGAATCAATAAAAAAAATTTTCAATCAAAAATCTGTGTTTTCTATAAAAATTACTTCTCGCATAAATTTCGAGTCACCTATATATTTAATTATTTTTTTAAATTTGATTAAATTATTGTATTTTTTAATGAAAACACGTTACTGATGCATGCGTGATGCGTTGAATTTTTCATTTGAATATTCACGAAAAAGAAACAGATCAACATATGCCCCACGAATTGATATAAAAGTCCATACATTTATTTATTTTTTAATTCAATTATTCAAAACAACATAAAAACCTATGATTCACTGCCCAACGGCATAACACTCATTGAAAATCATAAAAATTATCATAATAACTTCAAACGACCGGATTCGCACGAAAAGCGTTCGCGCACTAATTACCCGACAACCCTTATCACTTGCGACCTGTCACCCCTCAATTATCATCGTAAATAGCTACCTATAAATCTTCGAACGAATTAGTCCATGGACTGGCACGTCGATCGCATCGCATTCGCAGAAATGCAACGCGATACGTTCGCTGATTTCGAACATGCGTCATAGGTTGGGTTTCCTTGTAAGCGAAACAATCGCGTGTCAAAACAATGCATGCAATTGCAACACAAACTACGTACTATGATGCACTACGTAACGACGGTTCAAGGCGGCTCATTGACGATTCGATGCATTCGATTTACTGATGAGGAAACTGAGGAGGTTTCGGAGTTTAGTTCTTTAGTTGTGTATAAGGATTTTCATTAACCTTTCCCTTACGGTGCTAAAAAAAAAAACGCGCGTTCCGTTGTTGGGTAGTCACTACACATAAAATACAAACATTCATAGCTAATCTCGTTAATTGATTATAATTGAAGTAAAAAATTATAATAATTGTGATTTATTTGATGAAATCATTTAAAAAACCATCTGGCAACGCTCACGAAATGGGCATAGGTCCACTCAGGTTGCAAGTTCGAAAGCCACTGCGCATTAAAGACGGAAATGCCCCACACTCACGACTAAAAACGTTGAACTACTCGCACTTCTACAGCGAAGTGTGCAAGAGTGAAATGCGAATATGTACGTACGTTGAGCTCAACGCTGTGTTTTACGCGAATTTGTTCACAAAATTGCTTAGATGTACTCGATCAATTCTGATTATTATTAATATTATTTTTTTAAATCAATGCGTAAATATATTATGGAGGAATACCTAAAATCTTAACCTTGTATTTATTATATTTTAGAAATATTTATGGTTATTAGAGCAATGTGTAGAAGATACACATCACCGGTAAGGAAAGGTTGAAGAAATATTGAAATTTTCAATAGTATACGTTTAAGAAAGGATTTGTTCTTTAAACTGTGTCTATTGTAAAACGATACCTTTTATGTGGAAAAGATAAATAGTGCGTTATTAGATACGCATACTGATCTTAACTTCAAAGATCAAATAGAACTTAATATAAGTTTAATCGTTTACTTTACTTTTTCGAAGAAGGGAAAAATTGATTACTAAAAATCGTTCATTTTAAATGGACTTATGATGATACGCTAGTAGACGTGTGTATTGATCAGAATATTTCTCGTTTATCTTCGAAGACCAAATGGAACCTTAATGTTCAACCAATTACTCTAACTTTTCGCAAAACGTTTCTATTAGAAAAATGGACTACTAAGATCCATCTATTTTAAATGGTCTTTTGATCCTTTAATAGTAGATTGATGATACGCTATTAAATCTATGTACTGTACTGTATCATGTACTCCTTGCTTAACTTTTATTACCAAATGGAACCTATATGTTCATAAGAAAGATACTCTTAAAAAATTCTAAAATTACTAAACATCTTTTCTAATTGGTCTTACAATTAGATTACTAATATACTATCAGATTAGTATACTGTTAATATTTAATAATCATATTATCTTAGCTTAACTTCTTTTTATTCTTAATATTCAATCATTTACTAAGAAGGTTACCCTTAAAAAATTCGAGTACTAAAAGCACTTACCAAATATTCTTAGATCAATGATACGCTATCAAATCTGAATACTGATAAAATTACTTCTCGCTTAACTTCAACGATTCAATGAATTGCATTCAATAAGGTCGAACTCTAAATCATATATCATCCAATTGAAAATTGGGAATAGTACTCGACTGAATTGGACGAGTGCTCCCCTGTACGCTGAGTTTGCGGTTTCGGATATGTACCCGGTTAAATCCGGGACGCACTGTAGCTCACTTGTCTGCCTCGTGAGGATTATATGGGGTAGGTTGGGTTAACTGTTATCGACGTAACTTGCGGAACGCGTTCTATATCGACAAATATTCGGATAGCTCGAGGGCGAAATAGCTCACTTGCTTTGGTATTCCGAGAGCGGTTTATGTTTACCTAGACTCGCTCGAAATTATGACGGCGTTTAGGTGTCTATTGTATCGGGATGTCTCGTATATTGTATCCACATAGTATCAAAAAAGGATAGTTTGTGTTTGGTGTTAAATTCACGGGTAAGGATCAAAGGATATTTCTATGAAGTTGATTTTTTTATAATTTTTTTATTCTCGCTTTCATTACCGGATTTATTTTTTAAAATGTTCAAAAGTGCGGTTTCAAATATAAATTTATGATTTAATAAAAGAAGAATTTATAAATAACTCATGAATTTAAAAATGTGTTGATTTTTTTAACCGCATCCGTTAATTTTTTTACAATTCTATCGATTGGTTGTGAATTTTTGCATGAAGTGAGTTTTTTAATTCCAAACATTACTAATCCTTCGCCTCCTCGCAATTGAAACCTTGGTTTGATTTCTTCGCTTTCGTTATATTTTGAATTTGGTGAAGGTAGGTAAACAATAAGTTTTTGGACACTGTCATTCAGATCAATCGTTTCAGAATTTGAACCGAAATTTAAAGCAGTTATCAAATAGTCATCATCATAGCTTCTACTTGATACCAACAAATTATCAGAAAAGATCAACCATTCAAATTTTCCATTTTCTAACGTTTTTCTAAAATTTGAGAAAAATACATGGAATTTGTACGGAAACTGATCCGAAGCCATCGTATTCATAAAATCTTCCAACTGAAAATTCGATAATATCTCAATACATTCCAAGCTTGCGAAGGCATTTTCTTTATCTACTTTTGCATTCACCATTCCAATTTCATCCCATTGTTGTATGACAACATTCCCAGGCAATGTATAAATCAAAAACAGCATATTTATCGAATTCCTACGACCAATCCTGTCGACAAATCGATCCCTCCAGAGATTACCCATCTGAAAATGACATTCAAAAAACTTAATTGCAATTTCAAAACGAAATTGAATCAAATTAAAAATATACTCACCATCCAATTGGTCGCTTGGACACCCTGAAAATATGTCATGGTCTCGTCGACACGAAATTTAATATCCCTCGCCGATGACTTTTCATTTATATTAATCAAATTTTCATCGAAAACGAGATGAAAGCTGTTCCGAATTCTTTCGTAGTCAGTTTTATATATAACACTGGCGTAGTCGCGAAACTCACCTATCAGTATTCTATAAATACCCGAAAATTTAATTAAAGCTTAAAATTTTAATCAGCATCTAACAAAATTATTAAGTTTCCATTACTCGCGAAAGAAAATCGCAATTTAATAACGTTTTAAAGATATTTATATATTATATGTTGCAGATTATGTATATTATTAAATCATATAGAAGAGACTTGTCTAATTAAGCGCTTGTTTGTCATTAGCTTGTATTCTATTGTAAGATAATTTTAAAAAGTCTATAATTATAAAACATCAACTTTATTTGGATGTTGTAATTCATTGCCGATTTTGTGTAACATCTTGAACAATCAAGATTGAAAAATCAAATTCCGTAATACTGTGTTGAAATTTCATGATAGTAGTCGTGTAATTTCGTGATAGTATACTCAATTTCGAGATAGGCCGTAATATGATTTTTTTTCTATAGTAAAAAGTTTGTCATTGAAATATTACAGAAGATTTATCATTAACAATATTTTTCGCAGTTTCATTTAAAGCAGAGGTAATTGAAAAAAAAAATCTATTTTTCTTAATAAAAATAATTTAAATAATGAAAATTTTCACCAATACTGACTGTATTTGAAAAAGTCATCTGAAATTTATCTTAAGCTTATAATTGTTAACTTAACATAAAATACTAAAATTAGACAAAATCCTAACCCAGCCTTATCTAATTCGACTCAAACCCCAAAAATGTATATTTTTGATCGTTCCAAATATACATGGACAGAAATATACCCCAACTATGACGTATATAATATACTTACTGTGGTTTACAATTGTAGCTGATTCCATAACATCGGTCCATAGCATCTTTCAAGTACGTCATAGTTTCGACAACGTCTTCGTCTGTCGTCGGAAACACGCGAAATCCCGATATATCCCATTTCGTCCACCACGTCAATACGCTTTTTATTTCTTTTCTGACTCTTTCACTTTTATAATTCAATACCGGATATCCGACTGAAGGATTTTCTATGGCTAGATAGTGCTCTTTGCGATTCTCGTCCCATTTCCAAGCGTATTTGGGATCAATAGACGTCGACTGAAAACACAAAGACGTATAAAGTGTTTCTAAATAAGTTTTTTTTTTATAAATTTTCGATAAAGTACTCTTACGTTGTCATGGGGACGATCCGGATTGGTCTCCCATATAAAAAAATCTTCAAAGCCTGGTTCTCTGTTAGACGATGACAAAAACCATTTGGATTTTGTACTTATTGTGTCTAGGTTTATATCTAGTATTACTTGGATCCCTGAAACGCGAATTGTGTTTATAACCGAAATAAAAATTATATTTAATATACACTCAATTCTCATTTTACACGGTTCAAAGAAGAACTGATTATTTTTACATGGATTTTTCACTTTAACATGGTATAAAAGTATGTACGTATTATTGTTCCAAAATCTCCGTACGTATCCCCGTTTAAAAAGAGAATTGGGTGTATTAAAATTGAAAACCTATTGATTTGAATGCTTCAAATACAGTAATCATTTCGTATTCATCACCAAATTCAATATCGACATGATAAAAATCTTTAATTCCATGATAATTACAATCGTTTTCGAATCTGAATATTGTCGATAAAAGAACAGCATCGATATTCATTCTCGAGAAATGAAACAGTGTTTCCATGATACCTTTAAACGATTTTTTATGTAATTAACATATTTTTTTATTATATAATAGTCATTATCTTACCATTAATATCACCGATGCCATCATTGTTAGAGTCTATGTAGCGTTTTATGTTAAGTTGATAAAATATTTTATTATTCCACCACGAGTCATATTCTTTGCGGCATTGAACGTTATTTAATGAAATTGATATGAAAAACAATCTGATTGTGAGTTCGATTGACATTTTTGTACTGATGCTTTATTCTCGAATCGATATTTTATAAAGGCTTCGTTTTCGTGTCTCACAATATCATAAAATTATCGGTCATAAAACAAGTAAACTCATTCAATATAATACGAGCACTTGAAACATAATATATAGGATGAAATAGCGAAGAAATTTATTTTTATACAAACATATCACTGACTGAAGCGATTTTTGAAATTTATACTTATAATATTATGAATAATAATTTCGCACATTAAACAATGTTTGTTTGAAAATTATTTAACCTTCCTTCAATAAAATTAACGTCATATGAAATTACATACATGTGATGGGCGGATACGAACAATTAGTGTTCAGTCAAGCGATGACGTGTTATTTTGACATTACAACGTAATTAAATAAATACATTAAAACAAGCATAAGGTGTTTTTTTATATATTTTTTACTGTCAATAATTTCTACTGGTTAGCATTTATTAAATAAATAGTGTATAAATACATCGGATACATTTCATTTTCAACATGATTTAGAAGGCGCTGTAAATACAACAGCCTCTCCAGCTTCCAAAGAAATAGATGATTTGTTTATAACATCACTATAAAAAAAATAATCAGTATATTTCATGAATTTGTAATTATTTTTAATTTAAAAATACTTACTCAGATTCCTTATCTGAATTGATACTGGCTACATAAACCGTCAAACTATCCGGAAGTTCATCCAAATGCGACAAATCAGCCACAGTGCTTCCACTACCCATATTCATAACCATTCCGATTGTGTCGTGTTTTTGGAGTGTCCTTCAAAATTAAATTAAATTTCAAACTGTAATATAATATACTCGATATCGTTTCCAGACCCCAATATCCCAAGGCGACCGCATAATTTATCTCGGCTTATGTAAAGGAGTCAAATTGATTACCTGGTCAAGGCGAAGACGTCATCCGAGATCGCTCTCAGGTTCCATCCACCCTCTTGAAGGGTAAGGGAGGCTCTCAAAGATGTAAGGGCTTGATACACCTTAAAATGGCTAGTGCTCGACTCTTTCTGCTTAGCCAAGTTGAGGGTTTTATAGTCGAGACCCACAGGCAACCATGTCTTTGAAGCATTCGAGAAGCCGGCATTCGTTGTATTATCCCATTGGTAAGGAGTCCTGGCCGGGTCCCTGGAAAGCCATAAAAAATTCTATGTATTGCTTTTGCTCCTTTACAGCAAGTGATTTGTTTCATGCGGTACGTGACTTCGAAACAAAGCGCACTTTTCTCGAGTAGTTGTGAAAATTTCATGTGATTTTTCTAGACCTGGAGAAAGTTTGATATCTGTCTTCGCCAGCAGCACAGCCTGATACGTCTACGGTGTCTTCCCAGCTTACATATCCGTTTTCCATACCGATTTCGTCTCCTTGGTACGTTATGGCTACCCCTGGCAAAATCATATCTAACATATTGAGACCGTCAACCATGCGTGATCCGAAACGAGACGCCATACGTGGATTGTCATGGTTTCCAAACTATACAAAATTTAAACAAAATATAACAGTTTTTTATTTGAATGTAAGATTTTTGACTTACCACCCAGTTGGGGTATTTTCCTTCGGGTACATAAGTGAGCCATCTAGTTGCTTTGTATACTAAATCTTTCGCATTCGATTCTGAATTCAATTCGGTGATGAAATCGAAATTGAATGGAATGTGACTGCCGATGTTAGTAGCGTTTCCGAAATATTTCATAGTCGACGTCAGATTTGCGTATCCTTCAGTTAACATGACTCTAGTCACTCCATCTTTTTTGCTGTAGTTATCTAAAAGAGCTCTCCATTGATAAACAATTGCATATGTGTCGTCTTGATCTTTCGAATAAATGGGATTTGTATAGCCAAGATCGAGTGGACCGAGTCCTGGAGCAAACGTCCGAGGATCGTCGGGATATCTTCCTCCATGTAAATTTTTGTCAGCTTCCATTAAATATGGCAATGCGTCTATTCTAAAACCATCTATTCCTTTATCCAACCAGAATGTCAATACACTGTTCATTTCTTTAACTACAGCCGGATTTCTGTAATTCAAATCAGGTTGTTGTTCTGAAAATTGGCGTAAATAATACTGTTGTCTTTGTTCGTTCCATTGCCATGCGCTTCCTTGGAATTGACTCACCTAGTAATTTAATATAAGTTGTTAAAGTTATTTTATTTTTATTATTAAATAAATAAATATGATCAAATTACCCAGTTACTTGGAGGGTTTCTAGTATTAGTTTCTGTATCTATCAATCCATCGTCCCAAATAAGAAAATCTTCATATCCTTCAGTTTTATTCACTGATAATTTAAAATAATCTGACTCAGTACTGCAATGATTCGGAACGAAATCCAATACAACCTTCAAACCTTAACAATAAAAACATTATTAATTTAAAACTTCATTCGTTTCTTATTTTAATATTAATAAAATACCAAGTTTTTTCGCCTTCGCAATCAAATTTTCCAAATCTTCCATAGTTCCGTATTCATCGTGAACTTCACGAAAATCGCTTATGTCATAGCCAAAATCGATCATCGGCGATTTGAATATTGGCGACAACCAAATAGCACCTATCCCGGCTTCGACGAAATGTTCCATATTTTGCGTGATTCCTTAAATTTCATAAAAATATTTATCTAGACATTTCATAGTAAAAAAAAATCATTAAAGACGAACCTCTCAAATCGCCAACCCCATCGCCATCACTATCCTTGAAAGATCTCGGATAGATCTGATAGAAAACCGTCTTTCTCCACCAATCGACAGGATCTTCCACAGTAGGACTCACATCCTTAACAGCAGCTCCTTCGACATCCACAAAACCGACAACGGCCAAGCAAAGTAGAACCGCGCGAGCGTCCATCTTGCGATTGACATCAACAGCCTCCACCTCCACTATTTAAAGCCCGAGATGACGAGTTTCCTCCACTCGAACACACATGATGATGATTGTCATCGTTTCATCCAGCGATTGTCTCTAGTCGGCCATTGTCGAGCGTCTTCTCGCGTTTATCGAAAGCCTCCATTGTCGGCTTTCGCATAATGCGCTCGTTATCGTTTTCTCGTATGCGGGGATATTGTGCGATTTTTCGCGCTGGAGCGTGCAGTGTCATGGTGATTTTGATTGTTCATGGTGTTTGTGTTTTGCACGTGTTTATGGAAGGTGTTGGGTTTTTATAGATTTGCTCTATTGATGATATCGATTGAATTGGTTAGTGATGTGTTTTTTTATATTAATTCATTTGGGCGATCGTATTGTTTGATGTGTTTCGAGTAACAATACTATTACTTACTGATTTTAAACTGAATTATTAAAATATTAAAAAAAATACAACTAGTTTAGAATTTGTCAAAAATATTATTATTGTTTTATTAAATACTTTTATTCAAACTGAATCATTAACTGGCAACCAGGTTTTTGAAGCGTTCGAAAAACCCGCATACATCCCATTGAAACGGTGTCCTTTGTATCAAAAACATCATTTTGAAAACCGCAATTCGGATAAATATCGCATTTCGCGCGGCACATGTTGACAAACGCCCTTATTAACAAATTTAACATAGTATGGTGTCGTCTTGCGACGATAACCTCACTATTTACACAGATTACATCTAGTTTATGTGCTGAGGGTTAAGTCTTCAATTTCAAAGGCGCTTGTGGGTACAGTGTACTCCACTAAACAAGATTATAAAGATGTAATCTAGGCACACGCGTAGGTCCTTGTGAAATACAATAATATAACGTTACACCTTGGCGATGTATTATTCAAGGATTAATCCAAAAATCTATTTAGTTTGTGGCTTTCGATCTAACTTGTGCCCCGCGAGACGTGACTTTGCAACAAGAAGTGCACCTTCTGAAATATTCATTCGTTCTTTTTTACCTGGAGTACACGAGGTAGTTGTCTTTATTTTCTTTAGTGAGAGCTGTAATATTTTGGGTATCCTCGTAACTCACATATCCATCTTTCATTCATATGTGATTGCTATTCCGGATAAAAACATAGTTATCGTATTCAGTCCATCAGCCCAATTAGAACCAAGACGACTCGCAATATGAGAGTTTTCGTTATTTAAAAGCTGAAATTTATTAATTTAAAGCATAATTTATTTTGAATTATTATAAATTTGAGAGCATTGCCCCCTAGTTAGGATGCAGTTTGAAAAACAAAGAATCTTGTTTTATGAAATTTAATATCTGATGGTGTATAGGTGCATAATTTGACGTCTTCTGTCAAATATGACAGTTACTATGACTTACGATAGTGGTGAACCTTTTTTAGTTCACGTGCATTTTTTACTAAGTATCAAGCGTATCAAGGAAATTTTAATGCTTTCCATAAGTATGTCGTAAGACGCTTCAAGTTTCATATTTGACAGATGTTAAATTATGTATCTACTAGTATATAGGCCCGATGTTAATAACATCGGCTGTGGTTTTGTTAAGAAACGGAAAACGATAAAATGTGAAAAC
>JAOXNN020211179.1:0-18347 GCA_028571205.2 Hydropsyche betteni | reverse complement strand
TGACCATGTCGCGAGCGGTCGGCGACGCTTGCATCGGGTGACCATACATGTAATTAATATATTGTTCGAAATTGCACACCGTTACAGTTTTCAAATAACAATTTATTATTTTTACATATTATGAAAGTTAATAACTAGAAAATAGATAAAACAAGAATAAGAACACAATAAATTATTACGTAACGCATTTAAATTAAAATAATTTAAAACGGTTTTTCGTTAGTAGCTGCAGCAAGCAATTTCCTGTACACATTAATGTAGTCATCATCATCATCAACTTTTCTCACCTAAACACAAAAGTTTTACGAAAATATACAACCTTCGAAATATTGATAAAATAATATAAAGTAAATTTTATTTACGTGTATGCGTTACAAAGTGCCTATTCAAATGACATTTTTGGGAAAACTTTTTATTACATACAAGACATTCGAAATTTTTTTCACCTAAAACAAAAAAGTTTAATGAATACATACAACCTTCGAAATATCAATAAACCAATAAAATGATATAAAGTAAATTTGATTTACCTGTATGCGTTACCAAGTGCTTATCCATACGATATTTTTGGGAAAACTTTTTATTGCATATGGTACATTCAAAATTTTTCTCATCTAATGTAAAAAAGTTTTATGAAAACCCACAAACCTTAAAATATCAATAAATCAATAAAATAATATAAAGTAAATTTAATTTACCAGTATGCATTGGAAAGTGCCTAGCCAAATCCTGCTTTGAGAAAAACTTTTTATTGCATATTGTACATTCGAAATTTTTCTCACCTAAAAAAATAGTTTTATGAAAACATGCAACCATCGAAATATCAATTAACCAATAAAATAATATAAAGCAAATTTGAATTACCTGTGTGAATTAAGAAGTGATGATCCAAATTCCACTTTCTGAAAAACTTTTTATTGCACACTGTACATTCAAAATTTTTCTCACCTAATGCAAAAAAGTTTTATGAAAACATACAACCATCGAAATATCGATAAAATAATATTAAATGAAATCAATTTACCTGCATGTTTTAAAACGTGACGATCCAAACCAACTTTTTGGGAAAACTTTTTATTGCATATAGTACATCCGAAATTTTTCTCAACTAAAACAAAAAAGTTTTACGGAAACTTACAACCTTCGAAATATCAAATACCATAATAAAAATTAAATTAAATTAACCTGTATGATTTAAAATGTGACCATCCAAATGACATTTTTGGGAAAACTTTTTATTGCATATGCTACATTCAAAATTTTTCTCACCTAAAATACAAAAAATTTACAAAAACATAAAACCTTTGAAATATCAATAAAAAAATGTAAAGTAAATATAATTTACGTGAATGCGTTACAAAGTGCCTATCCAAATTACTTTTTTGGGAAAACTTTTTATCACACAGGGGACATTCGAAATTTTTCCCACCTAAACACAAAAGTTTTATGAAAACATACAACTATCGAAATATGAATAAACCAATAAAATAATATAAAGTAAATTTTATTTACCTGTATGCATTACAAAGTGATTATCCAAATTAAATTTTCGGGAAAACTTTTTATTGCATATGCTACATTCGAAATTTTTCTCACCTAAAGTAAATTTTTTTTTATGAAAACATACGACCTTAAAAATATCAATACAGTAAGAAAATTAAATTAAATTTACCTGTATGATTTAAAATGTGACGATCCAAACGACATTTATGTGAAAACTTTTTATTGCATATGCTACATTCGAAATTTTTCTCACCTAAAACACAAAAATTTTATGAAAACATAAAACCTTATCGTAAATATCACATATGTAATTAGGGTTTTTGATTTAGATAGTGTTGCAATAATATGGTATGGGAATTGAATTCTTTTTCACAAACGAGGCAAATCAAAGCCAACAGCTTCATAATGGGAATGAAACTATTAGAAATTTCAGAGAAAGACTTTATGGGATGATTAATTTAGTCACCTTTTCTGTTGGGCTTTTCGTCAGAGGCTTCTATTTTAAAATCGGATTTATTACTTTGATCGATTGAAGCACTTGATTTTGTGTTTTCATCACCCTTTAAATTGAAAAAATTTGATCTTGATTTATTACCACTTTTGAAATCAATTGAAATATTTGATTTTGGGTTCTTATCACTTCCAAAATCTGATCCAGATTCTACTTCTGACACAAAAGATCCTAATTGACCACAGTCATCAATCAGACATTCGTTTTTGACAACGAATGCTAATTTAAGATTTGAATAGTCACTGCTACAATTGTCTTCAAATATTTTTTCTGCTGAAATTAAGAATAAAATCAGTAAAAAAAATACAAATGAAAATGGAGAATAACGCTATGGCCACTGACTGGTGCTGAGAATATTTCTGAAAACCTATGCTGGCATATCTGCCTGATAAAGTTTGAGAGATTTCTGAGATAGTGATGAGCAACGCAGTGCAATTGGAAAAAAATATGCATCATATCTAATTACTTGATTTATATGAGAATGAAAGTGAGTTTTCAACAATATGTTTATACACCAAGCCAGTGGCCATGTTCTAAACTTTGGAAACTCATGCTTTAGATTCTAAAGAATGTGATGAATATAAAAATAAAAAGATTTTTGATGTCAAGATAGAGGATTGTCAAGACTTATTTATTTAGTAAATAAAGGTGTTGAATTATTTGTTTAATATACCAGAAGTCTTTTTCTTTGAAAGTTTCTCTAATAATGGCTGCTTTATATAAAAAATTAAAGAATATTTGGTATACTATTGATCACACCTTATAATCATAAATGTGTCAAATTAATGTGGGTAATCGGAGGGAAGCCCACCATCCATTCGTTGTATGTATCTTACCCCATGCCAGTTTAGTTGGGTACCAGCAAAACTATGTGAAACTGTGGGCGCCACATTTAAATTTACTGAGAACTCTACATTTAATTTTCATCCGAGTAATACAAAACAACAACAGAAAGTATTGAAGACAACAATGTTTCAAACGATAATGCTCACTTGATTGTTTGGAAATGTTAAGACAATCCATCTTGTGTTTAAACTCGAGCGCCCCGCTCAGTTTTTCAATACATACTTCACATATTTTCAAATCGTCACTAACTTTTTTTATCTAGAAAAAATATATATTTGATATATAACGTAGCTGTACTCAGATAAATTTATTATACGTCCAATTGATTGTTACTTGTGTATTAAAACAATTCGTTATCAAAGTAGAATATTTTGAAGCGCTTTCATTTTTTTCGAACATGCCTTTTAAGTTTGTTCTTCCAAAGCATAATGCACAGTTTAAAAACGAGAAACAATCTAACTTTTCACGTTGTATTTCCATTTGAGGCACTTAATTTTTGCTACTACCTACAAAAGAAAAACGATATCAGAATTAAAATTAATTTGGAATAATGACGGTACTAGATGGTAATTGAAGTATACATGTGGTAACGTTTGAAAATCGCCAGCTGTCAAATCGTACGAATTTATATCTAGTGTAAAGCGCGAACTACACTATATTGAAATTCCAAACGCACATGTTTACGAAATTTTCAAATTAAAATGAAAAAAGTAAAAAACGAAACTGAAAGGATCAAAATATATTTCTAATGTTGAAAGAATTTCATATTAATCGTTATAGTATACGTTCACAGTACTTTTTCAGTACCAAAGTATGTACTATTTCTCGTAAACCGATTTCCACCGTAGTACACGACGCTGGCGCACACGATTCATGATTACGACGATTTAACCACCAAAATGATGATAGTGATACCATTTCGGGTAAAAGCTGACTACCGCTCATGAACGTACCAACCTCCCAAGCGAAGAAACGTGTTTATACACGCATATGCACCTACACATACAGAGATTAGCATGCCTAGTTTTTACGTTGGCATTACGTTTATTCACGTACATGCACCTATACTCATTTGCAGTTTGACAGTGGTCTTACGAAAATTTTTATTCAGGTATCGAAGCAGTATCATTAGAGTATTAATTTGTAGTATTACATCACTCACATGTCAATTTATTTTATGATAGTAGGAATAATTGACAATTGATCGAAAAGTACGAGCGCTTGATACAAAGACCACGAAACTTTTTGTTAAAGTATCGGAGCGGTATCATTAGAGTATTCAACACCACGATCAATTCATCAACACAAAACCCAATTTCATTCGTTAGGTTTGGTTAGGTTGGGTTGTTTCTTTTTCGTTTAGAAATAAACAACTGATGTTTCACGTCAAAATTTGGATGCGAATGTGTGCGTGAATGCAGGGTACCAACTTGAAACTTATAATTGGATTTGTATATGTATGCGTTTCACCGCTTGGGAGATTGGTACGCTCATGGGTGGTAGTCCGCTTTTACCCTCTTTCGAAATTAATCGAAAGTTGTGCGCTAACGTGTGTGAGCTAGCATTGTGTGCGCCAGCGTCGTGTGCCTCAATGTCATTTTCGTAAACATCTGATCACCGTTTAGGTTGTGTGTAAAGAATTTTTTAGAAATTTTCTTTATCAGTACATTGATTAATTATAAAATCTCTAATACAAATGTTCATATAATGAAATTATAGTACAAATATCAAATTAATACACATTAGCAAAGCGAAAATCAATGCCAATTTCAAAACATACTTACATAAATCTGCACCTTATTTTAAAGTACTATAAATGCGCTAATGGCATCACAAAAAACTACTATTCAACGTTAAAACGAGATGCATTTTGAAAAGGCGCCTCCCATTCCCCATCTGTCATAAAAACGTGCCATTTTTACTGCCGCACCAAAGCGGCCCTGAATTTAAAAATCGATCAAAAACCACCAAATACGTACATAATGATACGCAAGTGATACAATTACAACGATGGCATCGAAAAAAAGAAAATTCACCTCCGCCGACGGCTCGGACGAATCCCCAATTCCCAAGAAAGCCCCGAGGAAGACTCCAAAGTTAGCCCCCAAGCGAAAGAAGTCGCCGAAAAAACACAAATCGCTCAAAAAACTCAGCGACTCGGCGAAAAAAGACTTCGAGATCGACTCGGAGAGCGACAACGATTGTCTAGTCATCGATGAGTGCGAAGGTTCTAGCGAGTCGGCCTCGAATGCCCAAGAAAGTTCAGAACTCAGAACCGAGCGTTGTGATAGTTCAGACTTCCCGCTGTGGGATTTCTCCGAAGTCCTCGCCGAAACTACCGGAGTGCGTTTGCAAGTTGCCAAAAATATAGTTAAACTCATCAACGAAGAGAACACGCTTCCTTTTATCGCTAGATATCGAAAGTCGATGATAGATCATATGTCTCCTGAGAAGTTTGTATCTTTTTTTACTTTTTTTTTTGATATATTTTACTAGCCGATAGTACCCAGCGTTGCTCGGGGCTTGAATTTTAAATCAAACTAGCGGACTTAAATTTTAAATCAAATTATTTTTTAGTATAATTTTTGCGGACCGTTCCGCTTTGGGTTCCAAGAAATATGGTCACCCTATTTTAATGATGCTAAAACATTCTCCACAAAAAAATACATATACAAGCCAATTTTCATGGTAATCGGTCGAACGGTGTTGGAGTAAAACGGCATCAAACAAATATATATACAAACAAACAAACATCCGTTTTTATATATATAAATTGGAAGATTGAAAAGTTTAGAAAAAATCATAATTTATTTATATTCTATCTTTTTATTTCCTTTTTTTCACAGATTATGGAGATTAAAATGATTATACACAATGCCCAGTAATTAATAAAACTTATTAACTTTTTCTGTTCTGGTGAAAGATCAATTATTGAATACTGCACTAAACAATACCTTTTTTTTGGGGATGCAATTGATGCTGTTTTTTTAAGATTTCAAATACTCTAAACTCAGTAGTTTTGTTTGTGGATATACTCGTTTAAACGAATTTTCAATAATTAATATTCTATTGTATTGTATACTATTTTATTTCAATAATTGTATTCTATTGTAGTGAAAGCACTGAAAAAACCCAATAAGTTTTACTCGTTGAAAATCAATATATTTTTTTAACATTCAAAGTTTTCTCTATATTCTGTATAATAATATTGAAAATGAACAAATTATGATTTTATTTAATTCTTTCATCGACTTTTATACAAATTGAATAAATATTTTCAGTTTACAAGAAATATTCAATGCATACGATAACATCAATAAAATCAGAAAAAGATCATGTTTGATATTAGACGCTTTAAAAAAGAAAGATAAACTGACTGACGATATACAAAAATCTGTAATAAACGCTAGAAGTCTCGACGAACTCGATTTTCTGGTATGTTATTCAACACATTAGCTTTACAAAATGGTTTTGATTTAATAATTTTCATTTTCAGTATGAACCTTTCAAACAACGAGTCAAAACGCTGGGCGAACGCGCTTACAGCCTCGGCTTAGGCGATGCGATTAAATCTATTCTAAATGGCGAGAATGTTTGTGTAACTTCCCTTTGTAATGCGTTGGATAAAACACCGATTGAAATCGAAACGCATATCATGCATGGATTGGCCGACACCATACATAAAGATGCTTACGTTTTAGAACACATTAGAAAGCTGTAAGTCTTAAATCCAATATAAATACTTATACATTTTCATATTATATTAAATCAAATTTATATATATCAGAAGGAGCACGTCATATTTTATAATTGAATGCCAAAAAGCACGGACGCGGAAAGAAAACGCTAAAAACGACAATTTGAAAAAATTAACTAAATCAAAAAAGATTCAAATCGAAGATAAAGAAAACCGATCGGAAAAATACGAATTATATGTTGGTTTTAGAGCGAGAACTGACAACATCAAGCCTCATCAAATATTAGCGATAAACAGAGGGGAAGCGGAAAAAGCGTTGTCCGTCAAAGTTGTGATATCCGAGCAATTCTTCAAAAATTATTTATTGTACGTATCGAATGTATATGATAATATTTAAAATCATCGATTTATAATCGAATCATTTCAGTTTCTGCGTCAATAAATGGAAGAACAAACTCATACATGATGCAGCGACCGATGCTTATAAGCGGTTCTTCCATCCATGGTTAATAAGAAAAGTGCGTTCTGAATTGACCGATAGAGCCGTGAAAGAATCTATTTCTGTTTTTTGTACTAATCTGAAACGATTGCTGTTAACATCGCCCATTAAAGGGCATAATATAGTCGGTGTCGATCCGGGATTTAAGGCTGGCTGCAAAATCGCAATCATATCATTTACAGGAGCTCCATTAGAAACTTTTGTTATTTATCCGAATTTTTCACAGTCGAAAGACAAGCAAAACGAACTCGACGCCAATAAATTATGTCACTTTATAGAAAAGCATAAGTAAATATTATAATTTTTGATATATTTTTTGAAATTGTAACGTGACATGATCTTGTAATGGTTTTTAGTTGTGGTGTTATTGCGCTCGGAGACGGTACAGCTTGTAGAGAAACGGAGAAGTGGTTGAAAAATATTGATTCAATAAAAAACATTCCGCTTGTGATCGTTCCTGAACAAGGCGCATCCATTTATTCGTGTAGTCCTGAAGCAGCCAAAGTATATAATTAAATACAGTATATTCTCGATTATCTAGACTAATATCCAGTTTATTATGTACGAGGTTGGAAGTGGGAAGTGAAAAGGATAGAAGGAAAACCTTCGATTCAACACACGTCTTGCATTCACGTTATAATGTATCATATTTTATTTGGTTTTAAAATACATGATTCTTTTTTTCGAAAGTGGTATAAGTCCATTACCAAAAAAAAAAAATGAGTTGATGTACAATTTGTTTAGATATCGTCTATTTATATTCAAATAGACATCATCTTTTTCTATTTGTTGCAGTCCATGTATATTATCAGTCCATGTATATATGACCCGACCCAACCTAATCCAACCTAACTTAAAACCTTTGACGAAATTGAAATTTCCGAAAAAACCTCTACCTAACCTAAATCAACCCTAACTTATAGTCTAATCCAAATCAACCCCTGACAATATATATTTATGACCAATCCAAATATACACGGACTGAAATACACTCGCATTGTGACATATTCATTATATTTTTCGTCATTATTGAAAATGGTATAGTCCATTTGTAGCTAAAAAATCGATTATTTTCATTAATTATTTTTGCATAGTAAACATTAATGACAAAAACTGGATTGTTTAACGTTTGCCGAAAAATTCCTATAAAAATTGCTCTGTTTATCAGAAGTTTGACTTTTTTAGGCAGTAAATATCCAAAAGAAAAATAAAACGCATTATCACATCATGCCATTTATTTCATGTCACATCAGAAACTTATTCTTATTCAAAAATATAATAATTTAATTAATTTATGGATAATCGAGAGTGTACTGTATATTCAAATATCATCGTTATCTATCTTATAAATAAATTATATCAATTGTAGGAATTCCCAAAAATGGATCCAAATCTGGTTTCCGCCATATCTCTTGCCAGACGTGCTCTTGATCCTTTGAGCGAACTGATTAAGGTTAATCCGAAAAATCTCGGAGTCGGAATGTATCAACACGATATACCGTCAAAACTATTAAGCGAATCTTTGGATAATGTTACTGTAAATTGTGTGAGTTTTGTTGGAGTTGATCTCAACACTTGCTCGGAGACATTATTGAGGTGAATGTTTTCTAAAATATTTATTTTTATTTAATTTTTTTATAACATTTTATGATTAACGTTGCAGCAAAATCGCCGGATTGACTAGTAATAAGGTTAAAAACATTTTACAATATAGAAACAATCACAAATTCAAAACTAGAGTAGAACTCATTCAAGTTAGCGGAATCGGCGTCAAAACTTATACCCAATGTATTGGTTTTCTTAGAGTTCCTAACAGCGAAAATAAATTAGATAACACTTGGATACATCCCGAAAGCTATCCACTCGCAGAAAAGTGAGTCCCATACTTTATATCATCACAATTATACGTGTTTATGTACTTTTGAACGAAAAACCTTTCCGATCCGTCTAAATATTAATCATCCTTTCAATTCCTTAGTTTTACGATTCTCCAATATCCTGAGATATTCGGATCTCATATCTTGTGGTCTTGTTCATTGACAGAATATGAAAGAAAAGACAATTTATCCTGATTTCCGAGTTTGAATCAGTCCTTTTAACCTATCCCATTTGTAAATAATAAACGGGACTTAAAACAAATTTAAACGAACATATAAATGTGGTATCCACATGTGGTATGTGATAGTTTTGTCTAGTGTTGCTGGTATCCAACTAAGTCAGCTCAGGAAGCTGATATATATTGCATCTTAACAGGTGGGATTATGGGATACTCTTCGATATCATCATCCTAATAATTCTAATCCATGTTTAAAAAGAAAACTTAATCAAATATGCATTAAAAAAAAACAGGTTAAATTGTAATCCTGTAGTTTTGCCTAATGTCCCTGGTATCCAGCTAAATTGGTTCAGAAATCTGGCATAGAGCATGATAATAGGCAGGATTATGGGATACCCTTTGATATCAACATCCTAACAATTCAAATCCATGTGTTCGAAAAAAAAAAAACATAAATTAATCAAAAATAATATTTCAGATTGTTAAAAGAGTTAAATTTGCACATTTCCGACATAGGCACAAACGAATTCGTACAAAACGTAAAAACGAAAATGGCCAATTTGAGTATTCCTACGCTAGCAAGTAAAATGCACTGTTCCATAAGCGACGTCGAGTTAATCATCGAAGCTTTCACCCAACTACCGACAGACGATCCCCTCAGAGACATCAAACCCGTTTATTCGATGACGGTCACCAGTTCGGACCAACTCGCCGAAGGATCCACGTTGACAGGTTTGCGAAACGTTTCTCGCGACGTATCCGTCTTATTTGTGTAATAATTTTCGTCGTTTTTTCAGGCATTGTGAGAAATGTGACGACGTTCGGTATTTTCGTCGACTGCGGCGTCGGACAGAACGGCATGATACACAACACGAAGGTGGGAAATTCTCGGTATCCACAATTGGGCGAGAAGGTTTTGGTCAGGATCATTCCGCCGTTCACAGAAACGAAAATGCCGTTGCAATTGTTGAAAATTCTCGATTGATTTCATGTTTTGAATAAAACTCGATTCGTAATAAACATTATAATTTTAATTTACAATGGAAATGAATGAATACAAAAAAAATTTGAGCAAATCAACATTGTTTGATTCAATCTTTTATTTTGAATAATCAGTCAATTATTTTTGCTTAAATATTTTTTTTTATAATTTATATACAATTATGAAAATATACATTTATTATCATTATCATATATTTTGTTCCTTAAAATAAAACGATTTAAGTAAAATACAAGTCTTTCATTTTGGTTACATTCGACCAGAAAATAAAATATGTATATCTACGGAAAAAATATTTGAAACAATTTCATAAATTTTGAAATAATACATGTAATTTTAAAAATAATAATTGGACGGGTTTAAGTAGCGTTTTGCGACACAGCACCGCCGAAGGCTCTTCGGCGGAATGCAAAAGCTCTTCTCAGTTAAAATACATAGAAAAATTTTAATCATGTCAATAATATAATACATTTGATCGACCCTTCGTGGCACAATATAAAACTGATATGGCCGTAAAAAAATAAAGAAATCAACGTTAATTTTCAATGTCCCGGGATTTTAGGACTTTGACTCTTTGCAGAGTGCTTTGTTACGTCGAATATAATATTTACAATGAGAAATATATATGTATAAACTAAACATCCATAAAAACTTCAGTCGTAAAAATGTCGTAGAAAAACGACGACAATGGCTCGGTTATTGCATCAAAACATCTTCGAGAATACGCACTAAGTTTTCTTATCATTTAACAAAGATGGATCGAACTATATTTAATTGGTTATTTATACAAACTTAGCCTAAAAAATGAAAATTTTGAGATGTCAGTGAACACAATTGAAAAGTAAGAGATTTTTTTTGTTTTTGACTTAGTAAGTTGACTATGTAATGATAAAAAGAATTAAATATAATACAAAATATACATAACTTTATAGCACCGTTGCAACATTCGCAAGTTTAGATATGCGTTACAATTTGTTACATAAATATGGTATGTAATCTTCAACGGAAATATGACAAATTGTTCAAGTTATTGTGTGCGAGTCAGAAATAAACCTGTTTCAAATTATCAATATTTAAATGTTAACAAACTCGACACAATCATGGAAATTTAGAGCAAACATGATTTTCATAAATTTACAAAGAAATATTTGAAAATTGGGGAAACTCGGATAAATCGGAAATACAGATAATTCTGTGATCGTTTCATTAATAATATAGATGCATTTTCGAAAGTTTTATGTATTAGAAGCTTTCCGGTAAGTAAACGAACTCATGCTCATTTACGTATGTGCATAGCTTACATAATATTTTATAGCATTTTCCTATTAAAATATCTACAGCGATGAAAATGATAGTTTTAAGAATTCGAATTGACCGTAACATCACAAAATTAAACGTACCAGATTTGATCATTTGAAACATCACACAAAATCGATAAAAATGTACATCTAAATAATAATACAATGAAAAAGAATGTAGATGTTTTATGATAGTAATTTTTTTTAAATTAGAATACAAAATAAACACAAACTAAAAAATTGCCCAAGTTTCCCCATTACCATATTTTAGTAATTTTCAAGTTAAAATACAAAAATAATTTAATATAAAAAAAAATTCAAATAATAAAATACATAATAATTTTCGAAATTGAGGTTTGATCGTACATATAAGAAAAATATAATACTTAATGAGCGGGACATAGAATTAAAACAAAAGGAATAAATCAAATATTGGTCAGGTATCTACAGTTATTGCAATATCACTATTATTCGTGCCGACTTCGACGCTCGGCTCGCCGACAGTGCTGGCGCTGTTCACGTCGTCGTTGGTGATCGCCGTGCTCGTGGACTGGAGTTCGTCGGGATTGTCTTCCGTGGACATGATCTTGCTCGAACTAGGAAACAGCACGCTGTACGGCGGAGGAGGAGGCTCGAGCTCGTCATAAGTGGGAGGCGGATACGGCCGCCAGTGCTGAGGGGAAGACGAGCACACGATCGCAGCCGGCGCCACGCAATCGGGTGGCATTCCTTGTTCGGGATGTTGTCTCGAATAATGGCAGAAGCATTCTGAAACGTGACGAAGATCAGTAAAGAATACGGTGAAGGTAACGTTTGATTTGTTAATTGAATACCCCAAACTCCGAATATAATCAGAACCGTGGCACATATGAGCATTCCGAGCATCAAATAACCCCACGTTCCGTACGGTTCTAGAGCAGCGTCTAAAGCGGAGAGTCCCTTTTTTGGTTTTCCGTCTTTTATGATTTCGACGATACTTTTCGAAGTACTAACTGTAAATTAATTATGAAAAAATTAGTATAACAATAATAAATTAAAAAATAATAAGTGAGACTTGTCTAATATCGTGATACTCAACATTTGTTTGTCATTGTCTTACAAAATAATTAAAACAAAGCTTACAATCGTAAAGCATCAATCATCTTTATCATCAAACTATTATTCAGGTTTTTTAATTCGTTACCAATTTTATGTAACATGATTGAATCTGAAAACATCTAATTCCGCGATAGTTATACACAATTTAGAGAAAAGTTTCGTAATATAATTTTTTTCAATAAAATAACCGGTGATAATGTTTAAATACCTTTTACAGTTTAAAGAAAAGCAGAAGTAAATGAAACAATTATTATTAATAAAAATAATTATAACAATGAATATTTTCAACAATACTGACTATTAGAAGTTTGCGCAACAATTATTCGTAATTTATTTTAAAACTTTCAACTATTGACTTAATATAAAATTCTAAGATTCTTAAGGCTTGCATACTCATTCCTGCAAATATTTTAATAACAAAAAGCTATAAAAATTCATATATACTTTTATTCTACATATTACGGAATTAGACAAGTCTCCCTTAAATTAGAAAAAAATGAAAACAATGCTTAATTAAAAAAAATGAGAATAAACAACTTGCCGTTTACGGGACGAGTGGTCAACATTTCGATTCCCAGATACTCGCTATGCTTAGAAGCTATGCGCTTTATCAGTTCTTCTACCCAAGGCGACTGATGCGATTCACACAATCTTTTCGATTCATCGCCTTCACCTCCTGCGGGACAATGTTTGACGCCGTCACATGCCAGAGCGTCCGAAACGCAAAGCAATGGCTCTAAGCCGGCCCGCAAACACGTGATCTGGTCGTTGTCGAGACAAGTTTCCCCTGCACATCCCAATCGTTATTAACACATACATTTTCAAGATTTAATAAATCAAGAATTAAATATAAAAGGCAAAAAATTAAATGGTCAAAATAAAATGATGAATTGTAAGAATAAAATAATAAATGGTCAGAATTTAATAACGAAACGGTCAAAATAGGTTAGGTGGCAAAAGTCGCTTACCGCCCATGAACGTACCAACCTCCCTAGCGGTGAAACACGTTTATACTAGTACATGCACCTACACATACAGTATTCTATTTCATATAGAAATAATCAGCTGGCGTTTAACGTCAAAAGTTGGATGCGAATGTGTGCATGAATGCAGGTTACCAACTTAAAACTTATAACTGGATTTGTATATGTGTATGCGTTTCACTGCTTGGGAGGTTGGTACGTTCATGGGCGGTAAGCGACTTTTACCGGTTAGGTTAGGGTTCTTAATATTATTCTGACCATTTAATATAAATTCTGACAAACCCATTTAAAATACTGACCATTCATTCAATATTTATTCTGATCTTTTTGATTAAAATTCTGACCAAAATATGATTAAAATTCTGACCATTTAAATAGTAGTTAATATAAAAGACCTGAATTCACAGCGGTGACGATGAGTCGAAGGTTATCGGTACGATGCGGCCATATCGACGGCCACCATTCGATTTTTATCGGCTGAGACATGAGCTGCGGCGAGGATTTTGTGACCGAAAAATCGGAAGAACACGGTGTGGTCTTCCACACCGGTATAGCGGCCGAATCATTTTCGTCAATATAATACTAGAAAAAAAATTGTTTATAAATCTTATGATAAAAATAAATTTAAGATTCAAACACAGTGGAAATATTAACATTAAAATTAACATGAAAACATATTTCATGCAGTTCAGTTTTGTATTGACCCTTTGCACTCTTAAGAATTTTCCGAACAGTTTCCCGCAACTCTGTGGTTTTTAAGCATTTTTAAAATTATGAGTTTTTCAGTAAAAAATAAAAATCAAATGAAAAACTCTTTTTAAAGTTATTTTTTATTAAATTTTATATTTTTTATACACTTTAATTTTTAAAATTAATAAATGTATGGTACTTTTTAAAACAATCTCCTGGATGCAAACTAACCGTTGATTTCAGACATATTTAGGGTTATAGATGCAAAAAACCTTTTTTAGAGTTGAAACAATTAATATACATAAATATACACAGATAAAAAGCTAATAAATTTTGTGTTTCAATCGAACTGTAGTGTCGGAATATGCAAGATACATCACCTTGACGATTAGTGGATATATTTTTATTTTACGTCATATAGTGTTAATTTTTTTCATTATCACGGCAGAGATGATGAAAATCGATTTCTGAGGGTTTAAATTATATTCTTGATCAAATTTTGTAGAATATGGAGGTATGGTACTCTTTGAAATTTCGAAAAAAAAATGTTGAGTGTAATTCGACAGGGAGTGCAAAAGGTTAAACGTTTTCCACCGTTCAATTAATCTTACCACGTTCAACATACAATCGGGATTCGTTTTATTTTTCCTGTCACCGATAGATTTGTCCAATTTCCTTTTCCCGCTCCATTTCGGCGGCGACAATTTACCGGAATCGGTGAAAGAATCCTAAAAAATTGACCGTTTGAATCGAAAAGTATCAAAATACATTTACATCATCAGATATTTCGATAATACTTTGGCGTCGATGAGCCGCAGCGACAAAGCGTAAACGTCCGGAGCCAAAATGCTGAGAGTGCACGGCTCGGCAGCGGCGTTCAGCTCTCCGCTGGCCAACGTCAACGATATGGCAGACGCGTGACCCCTCGCTTCCAATTTGACGTTTTCGATGCGTCGACACAGCAAACTTTCGACTGAAAAATCAATACGAAAAAAATATTTATAATCCGCAGACGACGTATCCGCTATTTGCATATATTTATTGTGTGTGCGTAATTCATATTCAAACATTCCGAATGCAAATATCGATAATGAGTCGGAACTGGACGTTTTTAATATGAGCGGCCTTGAGAACGTAAAATCGAAAATAAACAAAGAATGTGTCTCTGTGAGAGGATTCGGCATGAAAACTAGTTTTGGTAACACACTTCGGAAAAGAAATGCCGAATACGAAATCGTTGCAAACATAACTATATTTGGATATGACACGACATTCGTATGATATTGAAAATGGTTTCTATATATTGTGGCAGTATTTTTTGTGCATAAATGTCAATTTTTGTCGCCGATTGTTTCTAAAAGATGAAACATATCGAAATTTCGCCACAAAACGAAATAGTGCATCATCGACTTAACAACGTTGCAATAATATGATAATTTCATACATGCGCTGAACTTTGTTAAGGCAATAGTCATATCTCTTATCATATAATTATTTTATTAACAAACAACCGTTTTATTTATTTTCGTAAGACATTGTGAATTTCTCTACGAGGATAAAAATTATTTTCTCAGTATAATATGAAAGATAAATATTCTGACTATGAAAAACAACATCTGAATCTAATTTTGTAGAAATATTATGAATTCGCATTGAAAATAGTAAGGAATTTATTAAAATAAATCGATATTGAAAGTAAATCGATTTTAAAAATGTATATACAAGTGATTTTATTGATATTCAAGTTTTATTTTCGCATTTGACTAACGAGATAGCATAATTAGGTCTATTAGGTTTTCTTTGTATATTAGAAACATTCCAAAATAATCCTTTACTTTAGGTGTGTAAATTATTTATAGAAAAATTTGTATTTTACCGAATAAAAATACATTATAAGTCCGAAAATTAGATTTTTTAATGAATTTTAAGTGTAGTTTGAAATTGTACGTGTTTTGAAGATTGTTTGTTAATTTTTATTATTAGGTCTTATAAATTTGTACATATTAATGATTCAGATGATAAAACATGCTGTCGTATAATATGTAAACCCGAAATGTATGAAAATATAATTAAAAATAAACAAAATATGCATCAAATTTATTAAAATCTTAATTGAAGCACTCACGATGCATCATTTTTTATCAATAAATAATTTGGCAAAAGATTAAACGGTCGGAATTTCAATCAAAAACGTTCAGAATAAAATGAATTGTCAGAATAGGTTAGGTTAGGTCAGTGGCCTAGCAAGGGGGAGGGGGTAGGCGGGGCATTCACATAAAATTCAGACTAAAACATGATTAAAACTCTGACCAATGCCAAATAAATTCTGATAAATGGGATAAAAATTCTGACCAAAATCGTATTTAAATTCTGACCATTTAAATAGCAGCCAAATAATTTTAGCTCCTTATCATATTCCAGTATAACGTTATTATAGTAAAATCGGCTAGGAATTGCATTCTGATATTTTAGAATACCAATACCTTAAAAGTGACAACAAATACAGTAATCCCCCCTACAACGTCATTTTTTTCAAATGCATTTAAATTCAAATTTTTTAATTTTCGTTTTAAAAAAACAATTGTAAAAATATTAAAAAAAAAAGGAAAATGTTAATGTTTCATTTATTGATTCCCCTTATAACGTCGAACGTATTTTAACTATATAAGGGGGATTACTGTATCATCGAAATCCGAGACAAAAACATAACTCCTCTTCACAAGCTCAACACACAAACCATCCACAAATCATCCATAAATCGTCCAAATTAGCCATCGAACAGACTCGAAAACAAACTCGAAACACAAAAACACGGAAGCGGAAGTCGAAAACGACGTATGCGTTTTGACAGTTGGGTGACAGTCATATGTGAGGATGTCGCACCGGAGGGTTCAGCGGCGACTAGCGGGGCCACCAGTTGGAGCAGCGCGAGCAGCATCAGCGTCGGCATGGGTCTGCCGCCCTCTCCGCATCCGGAATCCATCAAGAAACCCTCATTTGGACGTCCACACGCCCCAAAAGAGCCACCCACTTTTGACACACGTCCGACCGCGACACCACACACACTGACAAACGCGACATCTGACGGTCGAAATCGCTATTGCCGTTATGATGACGCTTTCTCACTTTAATTAAATTCTAATATCAATCTTATATCATTTAATAATAAAGCATATATTCGCATACATGTTATCATAATTTCTCATTAAATTTTATTATAAAAAATTGATCTTTAATAACATTTTTATTAAGAACAATAATCGTATACAAATAAAATTTATTGAGCATCCAAATGGATTTTAATTAAATAACAATGCCGCCAATTGTGACAAGTTCACCAATCAAAAAATTAAAATCATTCGAAAACAATAATAACAATATCATTATTATGATCGTCGACGATAAAAGGTAATATCAATCGATTTGTAATGTCGATGGTTGTGAATTTGCGCGTTTCTCGGCGGTACTGGAGGGTCGAAAAATTTCGGCGCGCTTTATAAGCGCGTTTACAAGGGTATTGTCGAAAATGGAAACTGGTTTTTGTGAAAATTCGAGGGTTTTCCATGTCACGTATGCTGCAACGTGAGGCGGTGCGAGCGGTACGTGTTCGATTTGTGTACTCGTTCATTATCACGTAGGCGATGGCGGTGTGGTCCAATTCCACGGTTTTCACAAGGTCGACTTATCATATTTCGTTGTTATGCTTCAAATTGATATTGTCCGAATTCGATATGTACTTATATTCAATAAGCTTTCAATATCGTAAAATTCTTAAATATAAAATATCGAATTTGTGTCATCGATTTGTTGCAATTCGATTATTGGTGAATTTTTATTTTTTATTTTTTTCGCTTCAATTGTAAATGATAAAAAAAATATATAATGTATGTGTATATATACACGTACAATGTATATAAAATAAAAAAATAAAAAATAAAAACATTTCACCATAATCGAATTGCGACGAATCGATAACATAATTTCGATAATTTATATTTAAGAAAAGTGCTTTTTTGAAAAAAAAAAGTGCCGAAACGCACTTTGTTTCAAGCCTTTTAATTTAATTATTTTATGGGTCCTATGATATCCCTATATTCAAAAGGGATTAACAGTCAATGGCTTCCAAGAAAAAAATCAAAAATTTTCAAATAAAGAAGAAAATAAAA
>JAOXNN020211121.1:0-18368 GCA_028571205.2 Hydropsyche betteni | reverse complement strand
TTTACAATACTATTCGTGTTCGTGTGCAGCTATTTTTTCATGGATTTACTTGTGGGTGTGCTATTCCTCAATTTTCATCAAGCCGAAAGTAAACTAAGACCCAAAATACTATTAGATTGTCAAATCAACTGGATCAATCTTCAGAAACTGATAGTAAATGTCGACCCTTGTTTGAGTTTATACTTACGGCCTTAGACTAAATTCAAAAGAATGGTACTTAATACTTAATGAAGTTCTTCGACTTAGTATCCCATAGATACTATGAATGGTTTTCTCTTTTGTGTATCGTTTGCAATATCCTCGTAATGATGATGGGCATGGATGATCAGACCGACGCTACAACAAATACTCTCAAAACTATTAACAACATATTTAGTGGGATATTTTTAACCGAGCTCATCTTCAAAATACTTGCATACGGCAAAGGGTTCTTCTTACTTGGATGGAATATCTTTGATTTTATGGTAGTGATGGCTTCAGTTATGGACTTCGTTATGGACAGAATAGGAGTTGGCCTCAATAGCTCAGCTTTGTCTGTTCTGCCTCAGATCGCTCGTATTAGTCGAGTTTTAAGAGTGACTCGAATTCTGCGTATGTTTAAAAGATTCAAAGGATTACAGAAGCTTATCTAAACTTTCATATTTATGATGCCTGCTTTAGGAAATGGACTTGCCCTTATCTCCCTATTCTTGTTCATTGCTTCTGTTGTGTCCTCCTATCTAATGCAGAATATTGGCAGTGATGACGGAGGATTTTACTCAAACGTTCTCAACTTCAAGAATTTTCACTCTTCCATACACCTACTATTCATATGCACAACCGGCTAGAATTGGTACGTTTTTATGTTTGAGTCTATTCAAAAAGGTTACGTATCGTGCACTAGCAATGAAAGCTGCACTAGCTCAGTCAATCTAGTATTTTGGCTTATATACATTTTCTTCAGTCAGAAAGTATTCATGGAGATGTTCGTCCTGATTGTACTTGATCAGTTCGAGACTAACTACATTAATTAAAATAATCCACTTGGCATATTTGCTCTCTTATAAGATGATTTCAGAACGGTGTGGATTTAGAAGACAGTCAAACACAAGGGAACCAAACTGTAGAGCAAGAAGTTGGTGGAGCTGATTTTACATTTGAAACCTCCTTTAGGTATCGGAGTAGTTGAACTTCAAAGCAAATATGAGTAGGAGCTGAAAGAAAACCACAAGCTAACAGAATAAAATATAAAGGCTAAGAGCTACGAGTTTTATATGAAGTTGAAGCATACTGCAGCCAAATGGTCTATCAAGATGGAGTCGCTGCTAAACAAAAGCTACATCACCTATCATGAAACCTTTTACAATTGTGCCAAATACTCCTTCACAAATTAGTTTATGGACAAAACTAAACCAGCACAGCTTTAACTTCTGGATGCAGAACACGCAAAGTGGTAGGCATAACTAAAGGCTATGAACAAAGACTGTAAATCAGATAAGGCGGATTCAGTTGAGCAAGTGTCAATGAACCCTATGCAAACAATACTATTTTCTCAGATGATTATAAATTCATGGAAGAAGTACACTACCAAAAAACAAGAAAAGGCTGACTAGGAATGTCGAAATGAAGCTGAAGAGTCATACATGCTAAGTTGTGGTAGTTAAGAAGACGAGGCAAAGATTGAGATAATAGATAACTTCAAGAAAAGAAGGATAGGGGTAATGATGAATGATCGGAGCGACATGAAGTCTTTTGTTCCTGATACGGAAGCTTATAACGGAACCAATACAAAAAAACTGCACAGAAAGAGTAAATTAAGATCATCGATTTCATAGGATCCAAGACTAAAAATGAGGGCATCAATTTCTGAGGATCTACACAAAAATGTCTTATGATTTACATCATGTTTAGTCTAAGAAATTCGGGCGCATCCACGATTTAGCCGATTTTTTTGCCTTCATAAATGTTTATTCTTCATCGGTGGGTAATAACCTACCCGAAGAAATTTAGTTGTACCCTCGTCGATGGTTGTTCTGCTTATAATTACTTCCTTGTCTACTAGCTAATGACTAAATTCTTCCCTACTATAATGATTATTTTTATCTCTATAAAAGCGTTTCTGGATTAACTATCTTTTGGCCTGTTTATATGTTGAATACTTATTTGAAATAGCATCGAACCATCTTTTACAGTTTCCAAATCCCTCCAGTGACTTACATCGTGAGATTTTACTAATCTATTTCGATTACTTATCCATAGCCTGCACGATAACCATCCATCCATTGTCCTCTCCAACGGTATTTATCTGACCATAAGATTTCGCCCCTTCCGTGCTTTTTGTCCTTGTAATACTATCCTCTGTAGCAAATATTGTTAGGCCATATAAACTAACCTTTTCCATGCATCATTCCCTCTTTCCACTCCCCTCGATACACCTTCCCAGAGTGCCACACATACATACCGTACCCATCAAACTTATCTTCCTTAAAATCTCCATTGTAAGATTACTCATAAATCGATCTTACCAATCGTTACTTAAAGAAATCTGCATTGCTGAAAAGAGGCTCACCATCGAAAGCATTTTTCCATTCGTATCTCTTTAAGATCTTATCAACTTATTTATATATCTTTTACTTATGAAGTCTCTAGGTATTCTTTCGATCTTATTCTGCCTTATCTATGTTCTCCATCTTCTTCATTAAAGATTGAACCCGCTTATCTTCTTCTTCCAGTTTTCGCATCTAGTGCTAACTCATCAAATAAGTGAATATACCTTTTCCTTGCCTTCTATCGAATGTAAAACCTCCGTTATAAACGTAAGATCGAGTCTTCTAGAGCCCTCTACCGTGACGTGTACCCCCGTTCCAATCACCTTCATACCTGTATTCACAATTTTTAGAACTGTCGTTGCTTTCTTAATTAATGTCTCCCTTAACTTAGTACATGCCTGTTCCGTCTAACAGGCCATCTTTGAATTCACCTTACTGTATTTATCTTCGATTATATTTTCTACCCTTTCCATTGAGTTTCACACTGACTTTCTATGGTGATATGGTGGTAGTAAACACTCCCTCACTTATAAACTCATCTTAGTAGAGCCTGCCTATTCCCCACGGAACGTTAAATTTGTAACTAGAGTCCTCTGCCCACTCTCCCATATAGAAAGCATCTTGATCTATTACCAGGTAAGTTGCATCTAAGATATTATGCTACATAGAAGGTCTATTGACCTTAAGCTTCTTATTTTTCCTATCGTTCTTCTTGAATTTGAGAAATCTCTAATAATACTTAGACTCGTTATTGACTTATTGAAAGTAGTCGGAAGGGGGATCGACTTCTTTGCGCCATGGCGGTTTCATCTAAATGTCCTGCACTTAAGGAACATTACACTAGGCTATGATGGTCTTTTATTAGATTTAGCGCTGATGGCAGCAATTCTTGCATTTATTTCCCATTATACATATATATACATCATATTTCATGATCCTTCATAGCCATAGCTGAAAAAGGCTACTGCTGTCTGATCTATGGGAGTGTTTTTGTCCACCAAAGGCCCTATTGAATTAATAAGATTTCTCAAAACTGGATGCTGATTAGGAGAGGTTGGTTGTTTGGGCCATATATATGGATTGAACTCTTTCTAAAACTCAGAGTCCTTAATGATTGAAGTATTCCTGTGATCCTCCTAGTTATTAATCTCCTCTAGGTTTTTGTACATCTTAACTGAGGCTATTTTGAACTCTTCATCCTCTCGGAAGGACTTCTTAAACTTGTATACTGGCAGATCCTTAGTGAAAAACGGGTGTTATAGAGCCTATTTAGCTGTGATCCTTTTCTTAGGATCTTTTTCCATCATTTTGGTAAGGAGGTCGAGCCCATCACTAGCCACACATTCGTATTTCTTGGCAGATAGATCCAGTTTGCCCTATTTATTTTTGCTCAGAATAGTGTTTCGACTGAATAAGGCTGGAAGTACCTTTTACCTGGGAAGGCTGCTTATTTGATGAGCAAAACATGGAAAATGATTCCTACGCTAAACATATCTACCGATACCTGATAGAAGTTGTCATTCTTCTAATCATACAGGATAATTTCAGGAGCTACAAACCCTGGAGTTCCACACTTGGTGAATATGATGGTAGGTTAGTGCTGAAATGTGGCCAATCCGTAGTCGACTATCTTCAACCCAGAGTCTATTTTGCCCTTCATTTCGAAGATAATGTTCTCAGGCTTTAGATCCCTGTGCATGATGCTTCGATCGGCTAAATAGGCGACCCCTGATAGAATCTGTCTCAGAATAGCCTTGACATCTTTGCCTTTGAGTTCAGTTTATGGCTTCTTGCTTCTGGTTGAGATCTATTTGTAGAGAGTAATTCCCTCCAGTAGCTCCATCACAAAGTAGTACTTATTACGATCCTCAAAGACTTCAAATAACTTTAGCAAATTGGGATGGTCAAGAGCTCTCAGTATTTTGAGTTCATTGAACACTGATTCCTTACCATTCTTTATTGCTTTGATCTTTTATTTCTCCATTACCTTAACTGCATACTTCTTTTTAGTTGCTCTCTTGACACAGCTGTATACTTGGGCATAGTTCCCCTTATCTAAGTACTGGCCTAGCTCGTACTCGTCATAAAACTCTGATTGAAAGATGCTTCTTGAGAATACGCTTTTAAGTTCTTGAAGGACTACTTGTTAGGCAACAAATTAATTGACATACCCTTCTGTCTCAATTACGAATCCCTTCAAACATTTCTTGCCCGATCGGTTCTACCATAGCCATTTGACATGAGTGGTGGGTTTTAGTTATAGTTTGACCTCGGGTCTTTTAGCGTATGGCTACTGATTAATGATTAGAAAGTCTTTGGACATATACATGTAGAACTCTGTTCTCCTAAATACCCTAGGTTTAGCCAGTCTGGCCTCAAATGTGCACTGCTTATAATCGAAGTCCCCCTACACTGCTGTCGATATCATAAAATTAATAAATTTCGTTAATATCTACCTACTTTGTTGTTACCAAAATCATTCATCAACTGTGCTTCTCCCCCAATTAGTGTTAATAGTTTTAGGTACATATTAGATGAATAAATGAAGTTATTAATAGATAAGTTATTCTACAAATGGAGATACTAGCGCTCATGTTCATCTTTTACTTCATGATAGGCGCTTCAGTCTGTCTCCTCATCTGTGTCAATCCTAATGACCCTGGCCTCCTGGGGAGACTCAACAGGCTGGTATTTTCCAAGCTGCCAGGCATTGTGGGGTATTAGTTTGATGAATGTAGGTCCTTCGTCAAAAAGGTGTTCGGCTAGCGAATATACAATCTGTTTGGAGGGATAAAGCACTACCTAATATAAACCAACCATCCTCTAGTGCAGATTTTCTATTTAGTAATAGCTGTAGGAGGGTATTGAGTTAGACTACATAGATTCATAGCCTACTAAATCAAAGGCATAATTAAGCACATGCCCTCCACTCACATCGGCTAACTTCACATGTTATTCGCTAACTTACTAGCTTTTGCGTGTTTCTACGTTTATTACAAGGCTTGCACTGTAGGTCCTGGAAAGGTTACTAAGGAGAACCTGGAATACAACATAAAGAAATACCAGAACTACTATGATGATCTACAATACACCGCGAATAAAAAATGTTAGACTTGCCAACTGCTTAAACCAGCCAGATCGAAACACTGTAGCACATGCGGCTATTGCGTAGTGAAATTTGATCATCACTGCATTTGGTAGAGAGCTGCTTATTTAGGATTCGTCAGTGCGTAGGTGAGAAGAATTACAAATGGTTCGTTCTATTCCTAGGCTTGCACGCTATATTCTGCCTTTACTTATCTGTAATTGGAGCAGTGGCAATATTCGACTTCATAGTAACGAATAGAATGTTCTAAATAACCTATCGGATCGGCAACCATGTAATTCCTGCGTCGGGAATGATAGTATTTCAGTACATGTTCATGAACGATACTATCTTCATCTTTCTCATCTTTATGTGCGCCATTATGGGAGTGGCCTTGCTTATTTTCGTTCTCTACCACATCTACCTAATCTCTAAGGGAACGACGACTAGGGAAAGAATAAAGTGTAATGACTATATAGCCTAGCTGCAGCATGAAGTTAAGAACAAGAGATCTTATATTTAAAAAGTAGGAGGTTAGGTCAACCTCCCCTAAAGCATAACGATTAGGAGCAAGACAGTCGATAAAAAGACATTTTTGGAATTTCTCAAATAAGATTAGAGGGAGCTAGGCATTTTGCTGAAAGGGTTACCTCGAAAAGGACTAAAGGAATAGCTTAGGATAGTATTTAGTCAATGATCTGTATAACGTTATCATAGGAAATAAGGCAATACATTCTAAGTTGACACGTTGTATTGGTTGTTCTCCTATGCAGAGTCATATTGAACAAATTTTCTATTCAGCTCCTTATCCAACACTAAAATGGCAGCCCTATTTCCACACCGGTAACAGTAGTTCGGAGCAGACCATACAGTCAGCAAACATTGATTTAAAAAGTTGTAAGTAAACCCATCCTCTGCAAGTTGATGGGATCTTATGACTGTATCTATTTTGTTTAGGTAGTTAAATTATTTGACAGCCTATATCAAAATATAGATACTTTCTCTGGAAAAAGGTAACCAGCTCCTCTTGAGTTGATCTTCCAGTCTTCGATGTAGAGATCTGGGTCAGACCACAGCAGATCTGCTAGAGGGCCCTTCTCTCCAATTTCCATAACTCTTTCGAGACCATAGATATCTTCGATCCAGGGCAGTTCAGGAGAGAGTCCGCCGTGAACACACAGTAATTTGTCTGATTGCAAAGAATGACATACCACTGAGTCGGGCAGCTAATGGCAAATATTGGAAGACCTTGGTGATCTGTTTCCAAGGGTTGATATTTCCATATTTTCTAAAGACTTCATCGTAGAAGCCATAGATTTGAGTCAAAGACTTGCATTAGTGGTTGCCTCTAAGCATATGGATATTGTTTGGGTAGAGGAGTTTATAAGTCAATAGAAGCAAGGCTGTTTAAGTAGAATGGTATCCTCTATCAACGTAATCACCGAGGAATAAGTATTGATTGTCTTTAACTGCTCCACCTTGTTTAAAGAGCTAGAGGAGATCAAAAAATTGGCCATGTATGTCACCGCATACTATGATAGGCGCCTATAGAGTAAGAACATTAGGCTATTGAATGAGTAGATTGATGATACCTTCGCATAAGTTAGCGATTTCCTTTTAGGTGAGTAGATCTCGCTTAAGAATCTTTTAGAGATAAAGTTCTGCCATGTTAATATAAAATATATGCTTTTGTGCATCAGGATCTGCCTTTCTAGATTATTCTCTTGAGTGAGTTATTGGCCTATGTAATGTCCATAATCTCCTGGTTTTTGGCTTGCAGTGCTTATTCTGACCGATGCCTGATTTATTGGATCCTTTTCTAAACCATGGTGGCCCTCTAGTCGATTTGATGCCTGAGTTGCTCTATCTATTCCTGAAGAATCCTCTATTTCTGGTTATGTACCGTCAGACTTCTTTCAGCCTCAGCTCTTAAGGCATCGTTCTGCACTTTGAGTTAATTATTTCTGCTTTAAATCCTACTAAAGTTGCCAGCAAGCTGGGCATTCTTGGCCTTCTGCTCCATGAGGAGACTGGAGGTGAGTTAAGAATTAGTAGAAAGTTTGTGTAGCTATTGTTATAGCTATCTGCAGCGTGCCTGCTAGTCTTCCAACTCCATTTTTGATTTCTAACAGTCTCTGACTAGCTCTTGTCTCTCCATTTTCAACTCCTAGAAGTCCAAAATTATCCTTTCGATCTATGCTTCATATTTGACTCTGATCGAATCTCTCTTAGATATGTTCAGCTGCTCTCTCAAATCTGCATTTTAGTTCTTTAGTTAGTTAGCCTATATTTTTAGTATTTAGTGCTGGTCTTTAATATTTGCCAACTGTTAGCTCTGTTGGTAATAGTTCTGCTATAGCAAAATTAGTTTTCGAGACGCTTACTGCTCCCGAGCTAAGCCCTCCGTCAAGTTTGATTTTATTCTGTTAGCTTATGACTTCCACAATTCAGCCTAGTCCTACAGCTTGTACAGCTCCTAATTCCTGGACTCCTTCTCTTTCTTTAGTTACTACAAATGCCTTATCAGGATGGAGTTTTATTGTTGGAGAAGGTTATTCTTATGTTAGAGCTACCCTCTGGCTTCTGCCTCATTTAAAGCTATGGACTAGAGAATTTTTTTAATGTCTGAGTTCTTCCCTAATATTATCTACTTCTGCTGTTGGTTTTAATCTATCAGCTGCTAACACTTGAGAAGACATTTAGTCAACTCACTCGATAGAAATGATACTTCGCTGCGCAATGTATTGTTCTCACTCTATAGTGAGGCCAAAAGAGATGCTATTCTACCGTTGTGTGTAAGTAGCCTGTCGAGTGACTCAAGTTTAGTGTTAATGACCTCATCAGGGTAAAGTTTGGTGCCTTAGGGGTTGTGTACTTGCCTTTTGAATTTTTAAATGAGCTGTTCAAGTAGGTTATCTTCCTTGTGTTTGATTCGACCCATCATCTACTGGCTGCTGATCCTTCTGGTAAGCTGTCTCATTCTTTATCCATGAGGCCCTACACCTTACTGTTTGTTCATTCCGTAATAACAGATTCAAATGAAGGAATTAAGTGCTAATATAAGGTATAGATTTGAATGAGAAGAGTGCGAAGGGAGGGATTTAAAATTATCTTACTAATTAATAACGAATAAGAATTTGAACGCAGATGCAATCGAAAGATAAAGGAGGAGAGGGAAAGACCAACACAAGAGCAGACTACGCCTCTGACCTGAGGGTGCTGCGGAGTTAGAAGGAGGAGTTTGAGAAAAACAAAAAGATAGGCGATCTGAATAAACGTTTGGTTGAAAAATAGGAGCAGTTTGCAAGTGGGTTAATGTAAGTGGAGAAGATAAAAACCGACTTCGAGTATAAACTGGGGAAGGCGTAGCTGATCGCAAAGCTTCTGGAAGAAGAGAAGAGGGACTCCGAGGAGATAATGAAGAAGTACATAGACAACGCAGAGGCTAAGTACATGGTGAGAGTAGAGGATTTAAGGCAAAGAGTAGAGTAGACGAACAAGAAATATGAGGAGAGCAGGAAGACTCTGATGATAAAAGAAAATGAGTTTGAAACAGAGAAGTTGCTTTTGGAGCAGAAATTGTTATTTACTTAAAAAGCTCTGGTCTCAGCCAAGTAAAGAATTCTCGAGCAGGATCGTAAGCTATGTATTTCTTCAAGCAGTTTGAAAGTGTAGAAATCAGCAGAGAAAGTTGGGCAACAGGATGCCGGATTTAATGAGGAGATCTCCAGTCTGAAGTAGATGCTTAGGGATAAGGAGGCTGAGAGATTAAGGTTGGAAGAGACAGTAAACTGCTTGAAAGAGAGAGAGAATATAAAAATCAAGTATCTAGAGGAGCAGTTAAATCAGGAGAAAGTCCGTATTAAAAACGAGGGAGTACTAACTGCTGAAGTGTAGAGTTGGACAATGAAATACAAGCAATTAGCAGACTAATTTCAGTGCGTAAGATAAAAATTATAGTCAGTTGAGAAAGCTAGGGTTAAAGATGTAGGGGAACTTAAGTCTGAGCGCAACTAGCTGGAAAAACAGAATGCCATTATTAGGCAACAGATTTAATTTAGCAAAGCGTAGGTAAACGAGCTTAAGGCTACGATATAAGAGCTGGAGAAATCTTCAAAAACAACTGATTTTTCCCCAGTAGAACATGCTTCAAATAGTGAGAGTTTACGCAGGATAGAGAATATGCTAGAGCAGCAAAGGAGTTAGTTTAAGCTGAAGGAGTAGAACTATCTGGCAAAGATAAAATCTTTGAGCCTTGAGTTGTAGAAAGCGTTAAAGGAGAATAGCGACAAGGAGCTAAACCTAGCCATTCAGCAGCGAAAGTACTAAGAGACAGTTAAGACCCTGGAAGGATATGTTACGAGTTCGAAGGATATAGTAAAATAGTTGTAAGATCGCATATCCTCAGAGGATACCAATCGATCGAGCGTAACTAACAAATATAAAGTGTACTACGAGACAAAGCTTCAATCTTTAGAGTAATAAGTCTAGAAACTGCGATAGGTGAGGTAGGGCTCAAACAATGAGTGTCACTAGCAGGAGTTAACAATGATAAAGAACTACTACTAACAGTAGAAGCTGCATTTGTAGAACAAGATTAGCGAATAAAAGTAAAGGTTTGCCAGGTCTCTGCAAGATACTGTGCGATAGTTAAAATAGAAGCACTTGTAATAGATGAGGACACGATAGGACAATGAGTAGGATTTAAAGTTCCAGTTGTAGGAGGTTTGGAGTGTGTCGAGTAGTAAAATTAGTTAGCTGGAGAATAAACTGAAGCTGAAGGAGTACGAGCTTAGCAACAGTTTGACGCGAGCGTAGAAGATACAACAATAACAAAAGAGTATGTTCGAGCTGAATCAGATAGAGTTTCGCAAGAAGTAGAATTAACTTCAACAGGTTTGTAGCTAACTACGGGTTAAATGCGAGAAGTTGAGGATGCTGGTAAACTAGAGATAAAAGGCTGTCCAATAATTGAGTGATCTAAAAGAAGGACTGTAGCGACAGTTGAACAGGCTTAGTCTGTAGATGGCTGATAATGAGGATAGACACAGTAGCTAAATCAAGGATCTGAACATATTGATCGAGAATGGAAGGCATAAGTATCAACAGATATTCGATGAGTCATTCTTTAAGCAGACCGAAGCGTAGAAGAGGCTGGCATTGAGTGAGCAATCGAATAGGTTCAACGAGTAGAAGATAAGGTAATTGTAGAGTAGTTTAAAACAATAGAGAAAAGGATACTAAAAGTAGCTGTCTGAGTTGAAGAAGGAGTTAGAGACAGAGGGTAACGAGAGAGCATAAGAGCTGAAGAAATAATTGGAGAGAATTACTGCAAAATATGCTCAACTTAAAAAAGTAGCGAAGGAATCCTAACTCATCTTCACCAAGTAGCTTAATGATTCTAAACTAACTGCAGAACTCTATGCTGAGAAGTGCAGAGATCTGCAGTCGAAGATTCTGGAATGGTAGAAGAGCAGCATGGCATAGTAGTAGAAGTTTAAAAACTCTTTATTGGAGCTCAAGAGTCAAGCAGTGGAAGAGAGGCAGAGAAGTGCCTTGTAAGTGCGTAGACTGTAGAGCCAAATATTGGAGATTGAGAATTAGAAGGGGTTAATAGAGGGGGAATATGAGAAAGACAAGATACTGTGGAGCAGTAAGATAACATTTTTAGAGAGCCAAAAAGCATAAATTAAGCAGGACGCAAGTGAGAAGATAAAAAGGCTGGAGGAGGCTATGGAGTTTTTGCATAGAGGGAAGAGTGAGAGAAGTTTGCAGAAGTACATACCCAATAACATAGCATTCCGGACGCATTAAACAACATCTAGAGATCCTATCATGTCAAACTCATCGAGGCTAGCGACAACTACCTCAGAAAGTAGCTCTAACTACAGGACAAGGTCAAGCTTCTGGAGGTGCAGTTGAAGATCTAGCAGAATAAGAATATCTAGAGTTCAGTGAGAGGGGGATCTGAGACATATTAGAAGACGATTTAAAGTTATAGGGAAAATTAGAAGAAACTCAGCAGCGAAATATAAAAGCTTAGGATTGAGAAGGAAACTCTGAGAATATAGAACTCAAAGCTTCTGAACTCCTAAAAAGACCTCTGTAAGCAGAAGATAAGAGAAATCGAATAGAAAAGCAGATAAGCATAAACCAAAAGGTCTTTGATGATGTTTGAGCATGAAAAAGAAGTAGCCAAGTGGTAATAAGTGGTTTATGTAGGCGACAATAGAAAACAATGCTTAAGTAAAATATTCAAGAACTATAATAACAGTTGGGCAGTATTAAACTTAACAACCGGAAGCTGGAAAAGGAAAATGAATAGTTCCGAGTAGATAGGCGAAAACATAAAATTAGTGGGTCAGTTGTATCCTCTTTAACGAATTCGTTTGCTTCTTCGGTAAATCGAAATGTTGGAGCTGTTCGATTCGACCGATTTAAAGTAATGTTTACATTAATTTAGGGAGACAACTTTAAGGATTACAGTATATTTGGCTCTCCCGTGGAGGGATCTGAGCATTCTTAAGGAAGTCAGAACCCTCATGAAGATCTTGAAAAGCCTTATGAGTTCTGAGTGAAATTTGTATTATGCTTATTTATGTATTATTGCATTTGTGTTTGCTTGAGTGGGATATTGAGTGGGTGATACTTGGGGGATAAGAGTGAGAGAGGAAAGTTGAATATATTTAAATATTTAAATTTTTTTGGCCATTAATGAAGTCAGCGAAGTCAACTGCACCATAGTTGGTGATAACATAGGAATAAAAGCAGAACGATCCTTTTATTCGTACCACTTCGAAGAAGATCAGAAATATCACTAAGAAGATCACAGATATATAGGCATTGGAAAACAGGGCCGACTTGAAGCCTGAGCAGGTGTAAAAGGTAAAGAGCAAAACAGGCCTCCAAGATGAGAAGAAGAAGTACGAATAGTTCATCAAGTTTTACAAAACAGTCGGTGTTGAAAACGCAGCTTAAAACAAGGCTCAGATAAATCCTGACTATACGAGAATATCGCAACTCTTAGTATTCAGCCATTTCTTAGCAGTGAACCCGGATGGTCGCGCTGCTTCGACTCTTTCGTAGCCTGAACTTAAAATTGTAAATAGTTTAGTAAAAGATGCAAAAGCAAACGAAACTTTAGGAGAGAGGTCTTTGAGATTTAGTCAGACCATCAAAACTTTCATGGAAAATCCTGGCCTTGTCAGCAAAATCTAACAACTGTTTAGTGATGCCACTTTTAATTCTCAGACTTTCAAGGCATATTCTCAGGTCGAACCCTTATAAATTAAATAAGTTAAAAAATAAACCAAAGAAGTTAAGTAAACTCCAAAAGAACCTACCCCAACACCAGCACCACAACCAGCTCTCACTACAGCTAAAGTTTAACCAAAGCAGCTAGAAACTAAGCCCTAAGTTAAACAATCTTAACTAAAGGCTGATGATCCTAAAGTAATCAAAAACATTGCTGCTGACACAAAACCTTAAGTTTCTGTACCGGTTAAAACGTAAGAAGTTGCGACTCCAGCCGAAAAACCTGCCTAAAAGGAAGTGAAAGATAACAAAGCGACCTTACCATCAGAACCTTCTGCACCAGTGGTGAAGCAGGACTAGGAAAAAGTCACAGTCAAGAAATAAGGTCAATAAGAAAGAGGTTAAAGAGGAGGATACAAGGGATCGGGAAAATACAGACCCAGATAATAAGGAGGAGGATATCGAGGAAAGGATAGCAACTATCGAGGAGAAGACAGACCTTATAAGACAGGGTATCGAGAGGGGAAGAAGCCAAGTTACAGACCGAAAGAAGAGCAGCAAGAGGATCGCAGTGACACTTCGTTGGAGTCTTCGAGTGAAAAGAAGCCAAAAGACTTCGATGCAAAGGAGAAGCAGGAAATGATTGATGACGGATTCATTTTCAACGAGAGGAAGCCAGCAAAGAACGACAAGCCAAAGCCTAAACTCAAAGATTCAGGAGAGCAGAGGTCATATGCTCGTAAGCAGCATGGCTACAGGGAAAAGCACGATTGATCCTAGAAAAATTAGAATACACTCGGTCAAAGCTTGCAGATGCTTTCCATTGTTTCAGTTAGCTATGATAGCTCTGCTAATTTGTGCAGAGCCATATTTTTTTGGCAGTTCTTCCCCAGCCTGTACTGCAGTTTCTTTCGTTAGTAGTTTTTAATTATCTAGTTGGGTTTATCATTGATCTTTCTGTCTATCTCTACTGCCTTTCTGTGAGCAGCGACTGCAAAATCTATATCGGGCTCATATCGTTTAGCAACTTAGAGAAAGGTCTTCAGCTTCTAGACCTTGTTGTCGTTATCCAACCCTTACTCCTTCTCGTATTTAACCAGAATGTCAAAGAAATTAAGGGCTTCGAGCTCATGCTTGTGAAAATGTTGAGTATGACAGAAGGTGTTTTCGCTCACCTTTCGAAGGTTAGATGCCCATTCCTTATGGAAGCGATATTACTCTAGCATTTCGTCCATATGACTAAAACAAATTATAACTTCATGAGACGCCATTAAAACTAGGGCTTCCATTAGGTCTAGTTCGAAATATAAGATAAGTAAAAGAAGGAAGACCCCTATTATGCGCCTTCACTCATGAACATGCCGAACAACGCAAAAAGCATTATGGACAAATCTTAACTTGATATGTCTAAACCAAAGGTTCTCATACGCTAGGTAGGGTTGTACACCGAACCCCCTGAGTTATTATGCGATCATGTTTAATAGTCAATCATCCAGTAGAAGCTGCCTGAGGTGTTGAGAGAGGAAGGTTAGTCAAAACCAACATTGTTTGAGCGCTATATACTATCTCAAGAATATAGTTGCATTTATCATAAGTACATAAAGGATAAGGTGTAAAAGTTTAGTGTCCTTGACTTAAAAAAGGTGTTTAATAAGCAGCACTTCGGTTCCCATTTTATAAACTTGGATTTTATGGGGGAGAGTTCAACATTCATGATGAGGAACATTTAAGAGGGTACATTTGACAGGTTATCTGACAAGGTATACCAGGTTACTTTTGATTCTAGGTTTTAATGTGGGAATCTGTATGCTGTATTTAAGGTATTTGGTATTTTAGTTCAGAACAGGTAGCAGGAACGAGTGTACGACCTCATAATTCAGAACGATATAAACACCAAAGGATATAACAATTGGTTTTACTTTAACATTAGGTCATTGAAAGCTGAAACTATTAAGTTGCGGATAGTAAATTTAGTAGATTTATTATTGATGCAGATTAAGCAACACACTCTTTACCTCAGGGGAATGAAGCCATCAGTGTTTAGCTACAAAGCATATTTGAATGAGGGCATAGGATGGAGACGATATGGTAAGGTGCTCAGTTACACACGCACCACTGCGTTACGGGTATGTTTTCTATTTAAACAGTTCTAAGGAAGCGGAAGCATAAGGGCCTACTTGTTATTACATGCTTTAATTCGACCTGGATCTAAAGTACGAGAATGACATCACCTTTGTGGCTCTAAACCAACCTTACTCTTATAGTAGGTTGCTAAAGTTTTTACGACAAATGGAGGGGAGTTCTCAAAAGATAAAATAATTGTACTTTAAGCGAGAGGTGATGTCCAAAAGTCTATCAATGAATGAATGCCCTCTCATAACGATTACTAACAGAAGATTAAAAGAATAGGTAAGGAGGGATAAGAAGAAGATCGTAGGGATTATTGCCAGACAGCACCCATCAGAAACAGTAGGATCCTATGCTATGGAGGGTTGTATAAGATATTTGCTGGGGGGTAGTGACGAAGCCACCCAGCTACTAAATAAGTACATATTTAAGATTGTACCCATGATGAATGTGGATGGAGTCATTTATGGAAATAGTCGGTGCGACATTAGTGGGTCTGACATCAACAGACAGTGGAGTGCCCCTGATAAAAATCTCCATCCAAGTGTATGTGCCACGAAATAAATGTTCGAAAGACTACTGGCTGAAGGATACTAAATATAATATTTTATTGATCTGCATGGACACAGCAAAAAGTAAAGCTATCTTTCACTCAGATTCAATTCGTTTATCTATGGTTGTAGAGATCCCATCACCTAGAACGTCGAAAATCGAATGCTTTCGTATATAATGAGCAAGGTATAACCCATATTTAGCTACGAGAACAGCATATTTGGCCTCAATCGTACAAAGAGGAATACTGCAAGAGCCAATATTTTAAGGCTTATGAGATTTCCTCGCTCTGTTACTCTATAGACATCTTTCTTTGGTTATAATACGCTCCAGCAGCGCAAACCCTTCTCATCTGAAGAAATTAGACATGTCGGAGGCAGTCTTATTTATAGCATTTGGATAGAAACTCTCAAACAAAATGTGTAAGTCAGCTCAATTTAATACTAAGCCCTGTAAGGCGAAATAAAAGACAAGCTTAAAGAGTAGAATATCGCAAAAAGGCAGAAGGGAAACCAACAATAAGATAATGCAAGCTCAGACTCCTAACCATATATTGATGAGCTTGATTTAGAATAGAAACAAAAAACCTTCATATCTAAATCGACAATAAAAAATTTAAGGATCAATGCTCGTAGTTTGGACCCCACTATCCGAAAGTAACTTGATTTAGTGGATGAAGTTGAGGATTTAGAACCAATGAGACCGACGGAAAGTAATTCTGAGCATTTAAATGTTCTCACTCCAAGAGTTCCTGAAATAAGAATCAAAGTCCAAAATCTCTAAAAGAAGAGGTCTTCGACGATTTAAAGGCTTAAGATTACCAACCCGCTTCCTTTTGCGTTTTCATCGAGAAAATCTCCCAGGGAGAAAAAAAGAATTAATGGGGCCGTAAGTTCGTAATCACGGAATAAAGTGATATTTACTATTGAAATGCCAGTGCGTAAGGATTCTAAAATGCTCGATAGGTAGGCACTATGGCAATCTCTCAATCCGACTGACCAAGGGTCATTTTGGTCTAACTTTAGGAAGTAGATGGACAAAGTTATTTCTGAGAGAATTTAGAAGGAACCCTCAGTTGGAACACTTCCCAAGTACCATTCTGTGCAAAAGCTAACCAAACCTTTTGTGTTAGAACGTAAAAACAAGCCTGAAAGATGGAAATTTATGTAGAGGCATGATAGAAAACACCTATTTTGATATTTTCTTTTACATAAAGGGTTATTGAAGCCACTTGTGTTGATATTAAGAATATATGATGTTGCGGACCTGATTATCAGATCGAAATGTCGTCTAGGTTGAAGGCTACATTATGGTCAAAATTTGATGCATCTTGGAGTTAAGACTCAAAGCTGATATCGTTTCGATTTGAGATAGGAGAAATGAGTTATAAGAGTACTTATTCAATATTTGAGTGATAGTCTTACAAAATTGATCCTTGTGGATTATGTTTTATTTAAACACGTGTTGATCCTGGGTTTTAAACGGGTTAGATTTGGTAAAGCCGATGAACTTTTCTCTGATGGTATCTCAGTGAAGCTTTGGAGTTGAACATCCGACCACAACAAACCATTTATGTCGATGATGCATGTCTGTTTAGATGCGTTTTTAAGGTATCTAACCTTTTGAATTTTTTGGGACAAGAGGGGCAATCGAATTCCCGCTTAGCACTATGCACCAGCATATGTCTCTTGTACAACGAAGAGTACGCAAAAGCCATTTTGCACTCAGCACAGTCGAAGTTATTACTCATTTAAGAATTTATAAGTTATTAATTAATAAATGTCAGCATCACCTATCGATAATCTCTACAATATACACTGAGTTTGATTGTAAATGTAGTGATTTTTGATGGGGACTATTAACAACTAAGGTAGGACTGGCTACCCGAGGCGAATTAGTAGAAGAGTGAGATGGATTTATTTTATAATTATAAATAAAAAAGTAGGACCAAATTCAAATTTATAAGTAGGGTGGGTAAATTGTTAATGTATCGATAATTTTAAGATTCCTTATGGAGTCCAAGCGGAGGATGGACGATTTGTGTAGTAGAATGAATAAATTCAATGTTATCTAAAACCCCGTTACCTTCACGATTACCTCCTGTTCCCAAACCTGTGTAGCAATCTTCCCAATCGGAAGAGGTAGTTGAGAAAGAGGAAGAACGAGTCCATCTCTCGAACGTTGACCCACGAAATATGTTAAAGGATAGGCTTTATGTGACATTTTCAGGTCTGATTGAGCAGGGAGAAGTGTATGAATAAGAATAGCTATCGGTGATGTTTACTTTGTCTGCTGGCGAAGACTGGGTGCTTAAAAACGGTAGTAAAAGTGGGATCAGCCAGGTGGGCTCTCATTATTCAAACTCAAATAAGAAGATAACATGGAACTTGCCCTTCGAAGTCACTTACTAAACCACTATGCTTACAGGATGGCCACAGCTTGTCATTTAGCTCCACGGAAGGGATTTTTTCGGCCGAAATGTGATAAAAGCTTACGGGTGTACCCACTTGCCCAGTTCTTAGGGAACGTACTTAATTTTTAAAATAGGCACTCCAGATAAATTCAGTTATTTTTGCCCAAGCCCATCTCCTTGATAACAGGGTTTTTTGGATACTTGAATGGGTGCATCGCCGAGTATAAGAACTCTGAGAAAATATTGGCTACTGGGGAAGATAGGTAGTTTACAAGAGTTAAATCTATGGGAAGCATACGAATTAAAGTGGAAACGGTCAAATACAACTTTGACCTGTTCGGTTACAGTTGATATATATATATATATATATATGGATCAAGCTCGTTAGAGCAGTTACCGTTTGAGATAA